>DWQT01002083.1:0-14952 GCA_018244895.1 Myscelus amystis hages | reverse complement strand
ATTAGTTATTTATCACAGGCACTTATTTTTGAACATAATCACCCTTGACAGTATTTCATTTCACCCATTATATAGACTAGCTTTTGTCCGCAGTTTCGCACGCTTTGCAATTCAGAATTTCTTAAAGGCAGTAAGTAAAATGTACTATATGAATTTAGATATTCCAAAGATAGCTGGCAATTTTCACGGTATAAAGAAAGTGGAATTCTTTTACTCCGAGTTCAACGTGTGCGAAGCCGCGGCAAAAGCTAGTCTAATTATATCCATTAGTAAGTAAAAATGGTTGACTTCATAAGCTCCATATACATACATTGGAAGAGTAATGTTTCCAAGTACTTTAGTCAGAAACGGCGATAATATAAGTTCTGCATTCGTAGAATTAGGGTACCGCACCAGTAGCAGCGCTGTATCAATACCTGGATTTTGTGTGATTCTGAAAAATAAGTAATCATTAAACTGACATTTCTAAAATCCTTTAAAAACAGAAAGTACTTTAAAGTGAAGGCTGTAACTTTAATCGTTGTTAGATCAGAATCATAACAATTATGAGATTAGTTGTCAGTCAGTCCGCACAATGCATTGTATTAGATGTTAAGAAAAAAAAGGAAGTAAGTAAAATTACTTAGCACTCCTCAAACCCATTATAATTTACAGTAAACAAAAATACTTAAAAACCAAGCAGTTTGATATAAATACCCTTCATTATACAATTCTGGCAATCTTGAAGTGTCCACTTTTAGTTTAATAAGAAATTCCACAAGATGTCCATTAACACAAACTTCAATGTCCTGCTCTGTGGTGAGTGCATTGCCTAATAATGCACTGTATTCAAAATATGCTCTTGAATTTTCATCTTCACTCAATTTGTTTACCTGAAAGTGTGAGATCAATATATTTAAGTCATTGGTATTTTTATTACTTTTTATATTAATTTCATCCAGGAGTTTTGATAACGAAAATTCACTTCATATAATAGGATTGCTAACGTTACCTGGTGAAGTTTATACAAATTGACCATCTCTGCTATAAGTTCACTGAGTGCCTTGGGGTCATTTGCATCCCATTTCATTAGGCTGGGAATGTGCTTCATAACATACTCAACATCAACATGATTAAGGAAAGATTCATCATCAAATTTAAAGTCAGGGGCAAACCAAGGCACGGTTATGTCAAATATAATATCCCATTTCAATTTTTTAGAGCAATATGGGAGAACTAAACGAAATTGGCAATCTGAATCTTCTGAGCAGCTAACTCTTTCCAAGTTCACTTTAGTTTTACATAATCCTGTGCAATTAAATATTTTTCTTAATATAAAATGTTAAATCATAGGAAAGTAAAATGTTTTCTATTAACCGTAAAAATTACCGAGTTCTAAGTTTTGATACAAGTTTTGAACGTACGGCCTAAATGGAACTGCTATATCACTTAGTACACTTAAATTTTCTGTAGACATCGTAAAAACATTACTTGAAAACCACCTAATAAGATGTACACTATTTTCTGTTATCAAGACAAAAAGATTACAAGTTGTAGTATACTGCTTGTGTATATAAACAGTATTTAAAATCACTGTTTGTTGCAAAGTAATTTAAATTACAATTTACACATTAAAAATGCATACATAATGTCAAAAGCCAAATAAATGTCAAAAGAATGTGACGACTGAAATATGACCCCAGTGTTTACAGTACCCCATAAATTCCTTATCTTAATCATTCTATATTCTACGCCTCACAACTCTTGTACACAGACTATAAATACGATATTTTTGCCAGGCGCCAGAACTTCAGAGCTCACGCACACATTTGACTGAGCGAATCTCTTGGAAATTCTGATAAATTTTCTCACTGCCCTGATTATCGAGCTTGCAAAAAGTATGACATTAGCGAAGTTTAGGAGGTGTATTATTATGTTTTGCGTCTTATTTTAATTGTCATAGAATCAAAATAAATATTTTTGGAGTTTACTCCTTAAAAACAATTTCAGTTATAAGACCCGGTACGGAAATTTTATGTTAGGAGTAAAATCAAGCGTAACATGAAAGTTGGGCGTTACGTTGAAAGAGAAAGAGACTAACATATACATCTGTAGGATTCAACGTGCAAAATAATGAGATGGAATACATTACACAGTGTATCTTATTATTATTTTGTAACATAATTTATGTAATACGCGTTTATTGTAGTAATATAAATAATTCAAATAATTACAGATATATGTTTGATCCTCTGATCATTTCAGAAGATGCGTCCATTTACCCTCGTTTTCTATTCGATATAATATATAATATTAATTATCGTTCAAGGATTAACCTCCCATCGTGCGTCGGATCTGATACACACACACTATTTTATACAGGTTTTATAAGGGTTTTGTTTGTCAACTAGTAACACTGGACAGTTTGATTGAATTGGAAGTGGAACACTAACAAAAACGTTTGTTTTCTCGTGCGACTTGATTGTAATAAATTATGAAAAACATGAATTCAGTATTAAATAATGTTTCCGATTTAACAAAATTAGCAAGAAAATTTAACTGTTTCTATCTCTCAGGTGGGAATATATATAAATATATCGAATGTAATGAAGTAATAAACATGGATCGTGTCGTTTTTTAATGATTGTTTTGTTGAAGGTCTACATCAAGGAATTTGTAAACCTTTCATAGTAGCCGGTCACCAGGTGGGCTTGATTCGTCCTGACGTGTTAAAGTATTTGCACAGATTTCCCGAGGTATGTTTTAATATATATTTCCCGATTCATCGGTATATTTTAATATATCGTATGTCGAAAGGTATTGTGATATGGCCATCAACATATTCATTATTGTAATGTAAAATCATCATATATATAAACTGATATTTTGTATTATACATTGTTTATACTCTAAACCAGGTAAGAAATGTCTACAATGAATAGTATTGTTTGTCACATATGCTTTATATTCAGAATTGGAGACTGGTATGTGTCGAACTAATAATAGCTACGATAATATTGCTACAACTAGTTTATTAATGCAGATTAATTGCATAATATTGTCTTATAATTGTATATTGTGTATACATATATGAGAATAAATTTTTAACATGAATATTGATTAAAAAATTATATTGACGATCATTAATTATTTCCTTTTTTTTAAATCTAGGTTTTCAGAGTAGCGGGAAAATATGTAGAGTTAAACCCAGCATTTAGAGATTATCGAGAGAGGACAATTAAGGTTGCTGAGGTTTTGCAGAAGTTGAGGCAAGAGGATGAAATATGGGCTTTAAAGGGCTGGCGAGATGAGGTACCCATTGCCTATTATATTATATACTAGCGACCCACCCTGGCTTTGCATGGATCCAATGCTGATACTGAATACATTACAGAAAAACTGTAAATGTATTATACATATAAACCTTCCTCTTCAATCACTATTTAAAAAAACGCTTCAAAATCCATTGCATAGTTTTAAAGATTTAAGCATACAAAGGGATATAGGGACAGAGAAAGCGACTTTATTTTATACTATGTAGTGAAATTGGTCAAAGTAACAACAGAATACTTTGACCGGTTGCAATTAAAAATCCGTCTCCGAATTTAAACGTACATTTTTTTTTCAAGGTGCACCGCCATTGCCCGCTTCGTCTCTAACAAAGAAGAATTCCTCACGACGGAACGCCTGGGGGAACCTTTCGTACGCCGATCTCATCACTCAGGCCATCACCTCCGCGCAGGACAACAGACTCACTCTGTCGCAAATATACGAGTGGATGGTCCAAAATGTGCCATATTTCAAGGATAAGGGAGACAGCAACTCCTCAGCTGGATGGAAGGTCAGTGACTTCAATTATATAAGTATAATGTGTAACTTCGATATCGGGTGCCTACTTATTGATCTAGGTATATTTTTGTTTCTTTTTGAAAAAATTTTGTACATTCAACATTTAACTTTTTTTCGCAACTTATGCAACGTTTGGAATAGTTTAGACTTAGATAATGATAGTAACTATGTCGCACTTATAACTCAGAAATTCGTTCACCAATTAATCAGTATTAATATCATAGCGTCATCTTACACAGGTCCTAAAAAGGGACAATACAATTAGATTATTACAAATTTACCTTTAGATTGAAATGGATTAAAGTAGAAGGTCGGTAAAATTAAAACATTCACAATAACTGAAACCGATGATGCGGCCGCTAGTCTCATGGGAAAATACAACAGAAAACTGAAACCCAATATTGCATTAATAATGCGTTGCGATATTTTACTAGTCTCTGAAACAAACAGTTGTAAAGAGCTTAAAACAATAAATGACTTACCAATAATTCGTATGGTATCCTTGAATGAGTTGACTATATTCTCTGGAAAGTTTGCGTAAAATACTCGTACATGCATAGTTGTTTTGAGGGAAAAATTGAGCGTTTTCAATAAGCACATCATGCAATAGTATAATTATTACATATTAATATGTCATTATTATATATGTAAATTGCATATTAATATGAGATATTAAGCAAAATAACATTTTAGTGAATTACATATCTATGTAAATATCTATAAGGTTGAACTTTATACAGAAAACATTAGGTATATATTCTTAATACCGGTGTATCTTTCCTATACCTTATGTGTTTGAAATGTAGATTAGTGTCGGATAGAACGAAATACATAATATATGACTATTTATTTGAGATGACAATTTTTCGCGATTATCTTTAAGAATGAAGGATTTTTATACCCAAGCATGATCGTTATTGTGCAGCACATCAGATATCTATATACATATGAAATATGTATAAATAATTAGATCTACGATGAACAATAACAGTAATATTGGGACACCTGCACACCTGGCCTTTTGATCCCAAACTATTCAAAGCCTGCGACAAGACAACTGGCATACTACTATATAATACCTGCATAGATAAAACATACATAGAACAAGAAATGTGCTCATCACACATATGTTTGTCCTGGGTGAAAATTGAACCCACGATTAGCAATTAGGGTGTTAAACACGTATTTTTTCTCTCAGCTACCTTTCTTATCTTATATTTCCATTCTTCTACTAACAGAAAGATGTAATGCTCTAATGATGATTCCAAGAGTAGTGCGTTAAGAGAACTTTAGTAGGCGATATGACACACGCCGGGCGAAATTCGAAATGACGGCAGACGATTTGAAGCGGGAACATTTTTAAGGGCATTCTTGATATGAATCACTTGGCGGGCGTCCATTACGCGGTCCAGCGGAGTGGGCATGTCGCCACGGTTCCAACATTGTAGCTATCCGCCAAACGGGAAAATGAAAACCCTGTATTAGAAATTTACGTAAGCACAACCGTAGTCTAGTGTAGCATTAATCAACGCGATATCAGTGTGAATTATGTTATTTTAATTTTTATTTTAAATTATAACCAACAAAACAAAATACAATCTTTATCCTTTGGACAATTTTAAAACAATACTCCTTGTTCAACAGCGTATCGTTGTGAGTTCATAGACGATTTGTAGTGTCTTCTGGACAGGTGGCTAACAGTCACTGTAATATGATTGATTATTTTTAATGCATCTAATATTATAAATGGTATGATGGTATTATACAAACTATAATACCATCACGCTAAATTCTAACGGTGTCAAAGGAATGATCGTCAAATATATCTATCATTACAACCAGGTAACAAAGTCTTATTAAATACATTCACTCCGTATTAAAATATTGTGAGAAATTGAAGCAATTCAACTTCTTTCGCGAGCCGTTAAAAGGTGTTCCGGAAATGTAATAATTTGATAAATGTGTTATTTAATTCTTCCTGGCTTAATATTGTCAATATTTGAAATGATAAGTAAATCCTTGTGGTAATAAAATGTTTTTGCATACGGCAGACATTGGTGGCGGTTTTGATAAAGAAATGTGTAAAAGTAATTAAAACGTTTATTTAGCATCTTTTAGTGTACGATATTTTGGATATCGCGTAATGGAAAAACCATGTTTAGCGCACATACAAAGATTGTGTTTCGTTTAAGAGTTAATAATGATATAATAAGCCACATTTTATTTTCACACAATAATTATGAGGAAGGAACGTATATATAAATAGTGTAGGTATATAACTAATAGGTAGTTAATACTTGCTAAGTATATAATACAGTACATAACACTTTGATTCATAATTGATTCCACCAGATTTTGAATTTGCATTTGAAACAAACATTATATTAATATTATAAGTAGTTATAAAATATTGATATCAAGATAAACATAATTAAAAGCGCTGGCTCGTCGCTAAATAGTTTGAACTCACGCCATCGGCGATTTCCGCGTTCTGTACTCGTTGGCCATTAGTTGCGACAGGGTTACCAGTTGTAAAAAAAAATTTTCGTTTATTGTTGCCTGTAAATTAACTAATTTTAAAATATGAATTCGTGATATTCTATCAATACGGATATGAACCGATTATTTATTATAATCGGTTCATATCCGTATCTTTTAAATCGATTTCGGCCTGCATCCAACTGCTAACTCGCATCGAGAATGATGTATGCATCATACTGCGTAATGTAAAAAAGTAAAATAAAGCAGAAACATAAATTGTTAGGTAGTAAAATAAAATTCACCGACGGTATGGTTACGTTAGTAAGTGCTAGCTCTATTCACACGGTTCAAAGTCTAACAGATTTCTGTCGATTCCATTTTAGTCGGTTGAACTCAAGTAACCCCTACTAACGCTTAGATAAAAAGATTAGATGTCTTATATACTGGATTCGCTTGACTTGCGTGTAAGTGGAAAAATTCTAGAAAATAAACCAGTTCCTTTTGTCTGTAACGTTCATTTGTATCTGTATTAAAAAGTTTTGAATTCATTATTGTCATAATTGTGTATTAGGTACCTACTTAATAATATTTACATTGATGTAATGTATATTACTTACGTATTACGGTACGCCCTTGAAGAAAAAAACTAATATTTACCTTACTACAACTACCTATTTAAATCGTGTGTGGATAATAACCGAAATTAAAGATATATTTCGTATAATACATGTCTGATTTCTTTGAAATATGACAGGTGTTTCGTTCGCTAACGAGCCCTTTGAGAAAATAAGACTCAAAGGAAACTAGACTCGATTGAAAAACAAATCAATTGTACCTAAAGATACATTTTGTGAATCCTTCCGATTGTGAATCAGCAACCCTGTTTGTATCAAGAACTACTAATAATATTCAGTTTTAGGTTGGGCATGAGGACATACATAACATGGTCTATATTTATCATAACAGCCGGTTGTCTGCGGTTTTGCGGCATACGAGCAACGTATAAAAAGACTGAAACGTGATTAAATATTTTGCATTATGTACGAGCAGGCTACACATTTGCGCGAGCGTCGGTCGAAGTGATTTTTTCCATTTAAAACTCCGCAAGTACCTAATTATTAAGTGAAAATAATAATACCGGTAACTAGGAAAACGTGTTTCATTTTTAAAACGAATGCCAACGTAAAACATTTACTTTATCGTGCTAGTATTAACCACAATTGTCTTTTAGAAACTGAATAACTTCAAACACTGCTCTCAAATATTTTTATTAGAATTTTGACTTTCAAGCAGATACGAGGCTAACTTGTTGCAATTTTGATACCTCAAAATGTGCGATGGTTAACGACTAGAATGACACAAAAATACCTTGGATTTGCTGCTTAACGTGTCCTTCAATGCGCCAGTAACATCTATTACATTTTTATTGGATTGTTGAACATGTTTTAAAAGTAAATACGTACTATTAGCGCCATGTTACGAGTATATTGATAGCTTGCCAGTTTTATTTCACCTAATGTCATCAATTCAACCGGCTTATGTTCAGAAAAGTATTTTTTATCGTGGTAATGTCTAGTAAATGTTATAATTTTAATTAATTCATATTAATACTTAGTTTAATATTAAGCGTTTCCTTAATGTTGGCGACGGAAATATGATAGGCTATTGTAGATGCATGATCATTTAAGATGTATGATCATTTAAGTTTCCAGACATGTTGCGTAATATATAATAATAATATTAAATTTCTTCAACAAAGGAGGGCGATATTCAATAAATTAGCAGACCTTAAGCTAACGGGTTTAAAATTAATTACCGGTTTCATGCATATCGTATTCGTTAAGACACTTTTGTACTTTAGTGTCCATTTTCCTGACAGGCTTGCGTGTTTATTGAAGATAAACGAAAATATTTATAATATTAATTTATATTACTTTCAATATATATGCCCACTAGATGGCGTACCTAAAAGTATATGTTAGTTTCGTATGCGTTTTATGTTGAATTGCTTGAACAGCGTTGCGATTCAACAAACACATGTCAGCAGAAAACATTTTGTCAAAGTATAATTTACTACTGCATGTAACTACCTAAATGTTATATTATTACTTTTACAATTAAGAATACGTAAAACGATAATTAATACAAGTAAATCATACTTACTATCATTGTATTTTTTTTTCAATCCTGTTTTTTTTTCTTTATTAAAGAGCTTAATCACAATGTGATTATGTCGCTCTGTAAAAATCAGCAAATTACACTACAAATACAAAATACACAATGAATGAATCAAATCGACTAATCTGAGAATACTAATTTATACAGTTTGATTAATAATTTTATGTGTTTAGAGTGAGGGTTGGCCAGAACAATATTGTAATCAGCGAAATCTTTTAAAATATATGTACACTTCTCCGTACGGAAGGCGGCGTTAGGCGGCGTACCTGCCCTTCATAATCGCAGAAACCGGACATTGTAAATGATTGTGCACCTTAATTACAATAGCTAGTGTAAATTGTGTTCCTTATAAAATTAAAATATGTTCAACGAATATTTAAGAACACAGATTTGCCAACCATACTTATACATGCACATATTACATTAGTCACACCTAGACATTTGTAATGTTCAATAATTTACAAATTCCAATGACTTTATCACTTTTAATACAAAAGACAAACAGAGTTTGTAAATGTCACAAAACATTTATGAAACAAAATTTTGAACAACTTGGCAATAACACATAAACAGATTACAACTCTGTAAGCATTACACACACATTGTTTTAAACGTGCGTTACTAAAAAGTTTATGAGAAAGTAATCATAAGGCACCAGTTGGGTACGTGCGAACTTTCGCGATTTTCAAAGTCTTCTCGTGTTGTTCTGATACTAAATAATAAGTTAACTTGGCGCATAACAATTATGTCGCGGAGCATAAATTTACTTGACTTACGCGCGGTTTCTTTTTCAAAACACGTAGGTAAAACAGGTGGACACTTGTCTAGGTAAATTTAAATCGTTTTTAACTAGATCGTTTTTACCTAGTAAGTAAATTGAAGTAAGAGAATGGAAAGCTTAAACCATAAAATGAGAGCAGTGATGGCGGATGTTAATCAAAATCAATCTTGAATCAAATATTGGTATACATCTCAGAGTACAAAGTTACATCCACTTTATAACCTAAAATGTGTCATAAATATCACTTGCTGCACCGAGGAAGGAAAACACGAGACCTATGACACACCTCAGGGTATATTTTAAAATATAACTTACCGAGATGTTGTAACTGCCGATCCATACGTGAACAGCGTGGTAGAGTATGACCGTAAAACCTCCCTATGAAACGATACCCATGATCAAGCAATAGAACAAAAGAGAAGGAAAAAAGATAATAAATAATAGGGAATAAATCTTTTAAAAGAATTACATAATTAATGTAACACGTTGTTATAAGCCTACAGTTGAAAAGTTTATAGGAATGTCCTTTATAATGCACGTCGTATACCAACTTACGCCATTTGTCATGTGTTGTATGTAGCTCTGATATTACATATTACAATATATAATACAAGTTACAACTTGGCAGATAACAATTACGTGGTGGAAACCGGAAAACAGTTGTTGCCGCTCAAGACTAACTTGGAGACCCTCATGCTACTGTATGCCATACAACTCAAACCTGATCACAGCACCACAAATTATTACTATGCATGTATTTGAATATCTTGCATATAGAAATCATATATTTAAACGGATATGAAAGTTTATTTAATACCCTATTAGTAGTAAATGTATAGGAATAATGCTCTTCGCTTCTAAATATTTCTATAAGCAGATTAGAAAAATGTATTAAAACTTATCGTGAGTCGTGACTGTTATGGTATGTGTACAATTGAAGTTTGATAAAAAAAATTTAACAAAGAACCGTGCCGGCGCCAACTTTCGCCATTTGTCATCTGTTATCATGTTGTTCTTACAATTGTAACTGTTACGAATCGAATCTGGTTCTTGTGTACCTATATTGTTTCTCGATGTTCTGTGGTGTATGTTTTGGGTTCTCCTCGCGCATTGGATTGCGCGGGCAGCGGCAGAGAGCGATCTTTTTTCCTTCTTGTCTTCGACGCGATGTTCCAATATGCGATTTGAATGGCGCGAAAAAATGGCGGGAAATCGATGACATAGTGTAGCCCGACCATAGACACTTACGATTTCGACCACTCTCTGTCGCTGTCTATGCAACCACCTATATTTATTAGATTTAAAAAAACAACATTCTATTTCTGTCGTGCACAGTAACAATTAAGCTAGCGAAAAACACACGTCGACGTGTAACAATTTACGTTGTACAATATACATGTAGATGTTAATTTACATTTTTTATGGCCAAGTCCGCGAGGACGCCATCTTGTTTTCAAAAAAAAACTATAATATAAAAAACTATAATGCAATTCCAAAGTCCTATATGCAATACAGTTTTACAGTACAATATAATAAAGACAATTTTAAAATAAACCCTTTTTATTCTCTGATTTAAGTCATTTAATGCAATGCACTTTCATAACAGATGGACAAAGTGTTATAGGACATAGAAACTCTTGGAAAATATCCAAACTAGTGACTATTATTGTAGATAATATAAAAATAAAAAAAATCTTATTCAAACTGTTATTTTACAAACGGCTGAGTCACGCGTTATTTAACCATTGATTTGGAATATTTCACATACTGCGATACCTGCAGTGGACTGCATTCAATAAATATACTTTCATAAAGCAAGCCTTACGGTGCCGAGGCTTTTCCACGTTATTCGTTCCATTTTCAATATTGTTCGTATTCCTGCGCGCCCCACATTCGCGGCTTTCCTTTGAATATGTGTGCGCCGTCTATATAGTTCAAAACAAGGACGTTCAATTAGTTGTGTTATATTTCACCAAAGGTCAGCCGACAGTCGTGCAAACTGTATACGATACACATTTATAGCCTATTTGTGTAATAAACAGCTAAAGTTCAGAGGAACCTTCAAGGCTTCCACTTACTAATATATTCATATGTTAAACATGCATACATACGTAGGTTTGAAACGTTCTCAATACGGCTAAAAGCCATTAAGGTTAATACAACTAATTTTCATAAATAACAGTATCGCTAAAGCGCTGAAACAGCCAGTTTAAACTTTGATTGTAATACTTAGTGTTTAATAGATTAAGTAATGCGGAACTCGATGCGAGCGGTCTCATCTTTTTTAATTAAGTGCAAAAACTGGAAAACCCAACGTTAAAATTTCCCTCATCCGGTATTACCAGTACAGCGGCGATAAATTCAGGCGTTTTAGAATCCGCGACGCGGTGAATAATTTCGACTTTACAAAGTTAAGGCCCGAACAAACGTTTCAGCGCTTCAAGCTGAAATGCATTCGTATCTGAGAGCGTCAGCGCTCGCCAGTCCGAAAGTTCTCCCATCCCTCTTGTCAGTCAATCTTCGCGAATTCAAGAGTGAATTTAAGCTTTTTATACGTATTTTATATAAACAATCCAAACCTAGAGTAATACGAAACGTTATTTTCCATTCTTCGTTACGAGGAAAACGTGGCGCGATTAAATAATAATAAGCCCAATACGTATTTTAGGAATATCATGCATTTATTTATCCAGGAAAACACTTTAAATATTATCAATGCGTACTCGGTAGATCGATAGCTGGACGTTGAACTGCATACGATATATAGTTTAGAGAATCTGGTACAAAAAGTGCAAATGAACGGAACGTCCGCAATTTACGGAGGTTGGAGATAGCTGGTGTGAAGTTATAGCAGACGTGCCGGACGCTCGGCCACGCCGGTAATGGCCTCCGAGGGACCATCCGCGGGGCTCCGTAATCGATGCACTCAATTATTCTCGAGTGAACGAAAGCGAGTAAATCAGGTCAGGCGTATTCATTAGTTCATGATTGGAAAGTGCATAAATAATTTTGAATTCTCTCTCTTTACAACGAATATTGTTGAAGTTCTCTGCTAATCTCTAATTGCGATTGAATCGGGTTAATGCCTTGTGAAAATACTGCTCTTGAAAGCCGGCGTGAATTTACACTTCAATCGCTTTACATCAAGGTGGCCTCCTATTTTGATTCTTTTCGTATAAAAAGGTCAAAGATAAATCTATTACAGAATCTATTCATAACATTTACAGTTTAAGGAAACATTCGCAAATCCTGCATACAGCATCATTGATACTTCTTCGATTGTGCGACATGCACACGATTTCATGCATCATTTCAAACGATTGGTAAATAGGTCGAGTAAATATAAACATTATCAAAGTGTTATTTAATATCATATGAAACGGGAACTTTATATTCAGTGACTGTGTCGCACTTTTAATGGATAAAAGACATAATATAAAATTATTGTTATCTTTTTACTTTTGTCTTCTAAACCGACGTGTATGTTTGAAGAGAGTGATATGTGTGGAAGAAGCGCTTCTGATCCGTAAGGCTACACATATTTGGTACCCGGAGCGTGAGTAGTATTTATAGTATTTATGGAAAAGATTATTGAATAGATTCTTGCTGTCTGCTTATTCCATTAGCCATTTTATTATTATTATGTCAAGACACAATAATAATAAAATTCATTTCCCATTGTCTATAAAATGCCGATAACTTTCATGCAATCTTATTTATAATAGTTTCTTGTTAACAATGAGTACTATCCTTTAGTAGCATCAAGAGCGATCTATCTCGCTTAGATTTTACAACTCAACAAAGCGACTGAGATACTTTTATTTGTGCGATTTCTTTGCAATCAGTGCTTGTGATATTTTGCAGTTGCTTGCGTTCTTCACAATACACTTTTAACATTTTTCTTTGAATGCACTTGAATTTAACAAGCAATGCACTTGGGTAGCAGTCAATATTTGTTTATTTCTTCATTGATTTTCTATCGACATTTATATTCTTTAAAAATATATTGCTTACATTGGTGTCGAAATATAGTTTTAATATGTATAACAGAAGAGTAAACACTAGTATTTCATACTTCCCTTCCCAACTAAACTAAAATAAATTCAGTCTACTCATACCATGTTAATACCACAGAAAATTACGCACTTGTGTAAGCATGGTTATGTTCGGAAATAAAACGCACGTAATCACAGCTGTACGGTGTATAATAAACGGTGTTCGATAAAGATGCGTAAACATAAAAATCATAAAATGATACATAACAATCATAAAATGATACATAACAATCATAAAATGATACATAAAAATCATAAAATGATACATAAAAATCATAAAATGATACATAACAATCATAAAATGATACATAAAAATCAAATCCATTACATTCGAATAGCGTTTCGTGTGTCCTTTAGGCCGCGTTTTATGAACATAGCGTAATAACCTTCAATCTGACGAAAACAAATAGGTTCATTTCACTCGGGAACGTAGTGCCACTAGAGCGCTTATTTACGATGACAATGTTCGTGACCGATGCAAATAAAGAACCAGAACAGTGCACTGACTTTCGCCCTGAACTAACTATGGGTAAACTTTCGCGAGAAATTCTTTCGGACTGTAGATTAAATTCCAAAACGCCGGCGAGCCGAACAACAAATCAAAAAAGTTCTTGCAATCTAAACAACAACAAGAACTCTAGAATCTACCTGCCTAAGAATGAGGCAACAAAAACAAGGAACCTTGACGAGCTGGCCTGATTGCTCGAAGCGACTAACTGGCAACTAATTGTGTCCGCTGCTTCAGCTTTAAGCAGGATACTTGAATGTTTACAACGCGAAAGTCCAAAACAAAGAAAACACGCAGCGGACTCCACAAGTTTTTTATTACTTGTTCGATAAGTACCCGCGCGTTGAAGTCGAAGTCTTGGACTGTTTTAATTACTTGCGCCCAGTGTAACACAACTATTGGTGACATTCCGATTTTCTTTTCACAATGGCCAGTACAGATCTTTATCTATCAATCACGCTTGGCTGTAGCAAACGAAAATATGAATAATAATATTTCTGTTATCGTAACATTATAAAAAGGGACGAACGTTTACATTACATTTAGAATAGAACCTTAGTGCATACCTAAAGGCTAAGAGTAAATCCAAACCTCACAGCAATAGTCGAAAGTCTATACAGAGAATTCGTTAGTCAATGTGCACTGAAGCGATACTTGATGAGCGTGTAACAGATCGAATCAAGTCGGAACTAGTGGCTGGAATCTCAATGTGAAGGCTACTAGGGCAAAAGTGAGAAGTACGAGGTAATTTGATCGCATCGATGAATAAGGTTACAAAGGAAACGTTCCTGATAAAACAAAATCAAATAGAAATATTTCGTTTTGTGAGCGCTAAAGTTATGATAAACGTGAAGCAAATAGATATTTAACCTAGCCAATAGAGCAATTGTTAATGTAAAACGATATTAAGGCTCTAAGTATTAAGTAAGTTGGCATTTGAACATTTCATTAAATTATAATTATACGTTACACGAATGTTTTAATTTCTTTATTTATTTCAGCTACTTTATTATTTCATTCACTTTGGATCGTTGGTTGTCTGGCTGTCTAAAGGCCGGTTCAGACTACGACACTATACACCGTACACTCAGTGTATACATCGAATGTCTCTGTGTGAACAC
>DWQT01002082.1:0-14952 GCA_018244895.1 Myscelus amystis hages | reverse complement strand
AATAGTAGTTACTGAAATCTTCTATAATATATAGGAGATTTACAGCGATATATTGACTCATTACGATATCTCTGGGACCAAAAGAGCTGAAATTTGGTAGGTATAGTCCTTTCGGCGAGTAGAGGACAGCTAAGAACGGATTTTATGAAATTCCACCTGTATGTATTATAACCACTGTGTGTACCATAATGAACACCCCCGTAACCCCCCTTGGGTTACGGGGGTGTTAATTATAATTTATATAGCAAAGCAACGCTTGCCGGGTCGGCTAGTTTGTTACACCTAACGTTTTTGAATGACGTTCGTTTCGGTCTTTCTAGGGCTGGGGTGATTTTGATTTTATAAATTTCTAGATGTCCAGACAATCGGACAAACAAATGAGGATGGGCGTAAAAAGGAGAAAATATGAAGTTACATTTTAAAAGACAAATTTAGAAAAAACCATTCAGTTTCACCTTTCGTAAATGGCTTGAGCGTTTTGATGATACTTTGTAGCTTGCAGCTTGCGCTGTTATTCTATGCAAGTAAAATTAGATTCCGCAAATAAAGATACGCTAAAAAGTTTTCAGCTTTTTCCACGGTAACTGGAGAAGTGGATACTAACTAGTGGGGAAATAAAGGTAAACCGTTGCCTCTGTGCCCGCGTGCCCTGTGCACCGTCCGCTTTCTAGCCACTTTCACACAGTTAGCATGCCGCTCAGCGGCGCGGCCGAGCCGAGATGCGGCGCCCCGGCCCGCCATCGCACGTGCTGATGGCCGGATACTGCTCCACACGCTGGAGCCTTCAAGACTATAGTAACAGCTGTATGTTGCCACGCCCTAACAGGGCACCGTGTGTTATTATTACCTGTTAAGTGTAACTGTGTGATATATGCAATGAATAAATAAATAAAGTATCATCAGGTGGACTGCGTGCTCGTCTCCTACTTTGATATTATAAACTAGCGTTTGCCCGCTTCTATAGCCTTCCTCGATAAATGAGCTATCTAACAATGAAAGAATTTTTCAAATCGGACTAATATTTCTTGAGATAAGCGCGTTCAAACAATCAAACAAACTCTTCAGCTTTATATTTTAGTATAGATAAAATAAAATAAAAAAATGATTAAATAAATAAATATATTTAATGTGTCTCCAACGACTTTTTGGTCGATTGGTTACATTCAAAAACATTCTTGTGAAGCACATTCGTTTGTTCTGTGTTTTGATGTAATAAAAATTTGTAGGTATACGTATTATCTGATGTCTTTAAGTATAGCATTTATGTATATTTATTAGCTGTCTAATTAGAAATCACAGTCGTATGTGGAATTATACAAATGATCATCATCATTATCATTAGCACGTGTATTCGTTGTCATATCAACTTCAATCACTCTACGGTTTAACCGCGTGGCTGACTATCTTCTGTTTCTTTCTTTCTTATATTACGAAAGTCTTGGACTGTTCAACTGACCGATGTAGAGTATAATCTTAAGGAGCATTAATACCACCCAATTCAAAAGATTTTATAAACATGCACATAATCAAAAACATACACATTTTCTTCTAACTGTAGTCGACTTGGTGAAAAAAGTCGGCGAAAAACACTGTTTTAAATAAGAAAATAATTTGAATAAAATACGCCATTTTGCAATATGGCTTTAGTCAGATAATGAGCGTATCATATTTGCGGATTGTTATTGAATAACTTTAAGTTTATAAAATGGTTTTCCGCGTAGCAATGCGTTATACAATTAACAATGATATTTTGGACCACAAGCCATAACCCACTTCCGAGTGCATCAGCCGCCGGCCTTGGCTCGGTTGGTGCTCGTGCGAGTATCCGACTGTTAATGATATCTTCGTGATGTTGATGTGTGTCAAGTGTGTTTCCTACTTTGGCCCAAGGCCTTAATTACTGGCAACTCCATCGAATTAAATAGTTCAAATTTCAAATCGATTCAAATGGTGTGGTTATAATGAAAAAAAATTGGGAAAATAATTAATTGATGATAAATATAACATTGTTGCAGGTTGAACGTACTGAAGGAGTACAGAGGAAGACCAGTCCCGGGCGTTGGCGATCCCTGAAAACTGAATATGTGAGACAAGCTTTATATTAAGCTATTTACATTATTAACTAGATATTTATCGCGAGGTCAAAAGAATTAATTTTGCCAGGCTGCCATGGCGCCCCTAACGCCATCTATAACGCTCACTGATTATAACGTGTTTTCCCGGGAAAATTTTGCCGCGAAACAAGTAATCAATTATCTGTACTGGAAATGACATCGAGCCTTGCCGCCGTCTCACTATTTCTGGAGACCAAATCCAGCAGTGGACTAACAACGTCGGAAAAATAAAACGACATTAAATACTGAAAAACTTTAAAAATGTTTCAACGCTAGTAAAATAATAATATATCTTACCGATCTGAGAAAGTGGATACAATTAATGCAATTCAATGATAACTGAACTGAACATTGATGATTTAGTGAAAATATTGCAAGAAATCCAGATTATAATTTATATCTGTCCACTGCACATATTATTGCATTAGTTCGTGACTTAATTTGATCGCGCAAACGATAGCGCGCGAGATAACTGGAGAAATTTCCCAATTAGAGGAGTGATCTATGCGAAGACTGACTGGGGATTTTTTTAAACCTGGGAAATGCTTTCACTCACACGCCACGTAAGATTCGCTGGCAGTGCAATCAGAACCCGTACTAATATTATAGATGCGAAAGTATCTGTCTGTTTGTCTGTCTGTCTGTTAGCCCTTTCGAAGCCGAACGCCTCGGCCGATTGTAATGCAATAAAATATGATTTTTTTTCTTGTTTTTAAATTTTCCTAAATATATTTATGGCTCCACAGATTTGCCGTCGTTGCCTATTTTAATTTAACCTATTTTTCGTAATTTGTAGCTATATTTGAGTTGTTGTGGTTTATTTCCTTGTTTTTTTAGAATACGACATTTAGGATACTTTGAAGCCTAGATATGAATTATTATTGCCTTTGGTAGCTGTCAGGGTCTCTAACCACTGCAAGAATACAAAGCTAATAAGTAACAGATCACACAAAGTTGCATCGCGACACGATAGCAATGTTAACAGATAACAGTAAAAAATGTACAAGAGATCTCGCGTCAGTTTAAATCAGAAAACGTAATGTTGCCACACTTTCCACCTGAAGTCTGAAATTAATGCGCCGCCAATTATTTCCAACGAGGCCCCGCCAGCGTCGCGGCGCGGCGAGTCGGGGAATCTCGCGTAGAGCAATACCGCTTCCATCATAGTGTGCTTATACTCTGAAAATCCATACCTTAATATCACAGATACGAAAGTAATTCTGTCTGTCTGTTTCGTTTCACGGTCGAATCGCTAGGCCGATTGTAATGAAACTTTGTATGTACATAGTTTGAAGTTTGTTGATGAGCATAGTCGATTTTAATCAGATTTTTCTGTATTTTTTTAATAATTGTTTTTAAGTGACCAGTTTCAGCCACAGAGAAGCGCGCCCGTGCTTGCTGGTCGAGTATAAATAATAATTGTAACGCTTTCTGACCAAAACTCTTACATCTGTTGAACGCAACGTTTGTTTTTCTGTTGCACTCGAAAGAAAGTCACGTCTGATGGATCGATTTTGATGCGGTTCGCGAAATGCGCTGTTGATTATCACTTTCTTTTTATCACTAGCTGACCAGCCAAACGTTCTGCACTATACATACTCGTATATTTCCAGTGAATATTTTGATTGTTAATGAATGAATGAAAAGTGCGTTTAAATGATTTCGTTTTTGAAGTCATATTTCAAAAATGCAAAAATATACCTTTAAAAAATCATTAGGTATAAACATTTCTAGGAGTATGCAATATGTAATATGGCAATTTTTTCACTATCGATTATGCCTCTAAGAACTTTTAACTTAAAGAGCTACTCCGTTTTTCCAGCGCAGTTACTTTAATTACATAAGTTGCCAGCCCCTCAAGGTGTATTAAAAAACTTGTAGCATCCCTCTGTTCCATTCGCGTGAAATAATATTTCTATGTAGTAAGTTATGAAGTATAGCATTTTTCTAACAACTCAGAT
Organism: Myscelus amystis hages; assembly: GCA_018244895.1. Taxonomy (NCBI): domain Eukaryota; kingdom Metazoa; phylum Arthropoda; class Insecta; order Lepidoptera; family Hesperiidae; genus Myscelus; species Myscelus amystis. The sequence continues at coordinate 10,877 of DWQT01002082.1, read as the reverse complement.
CGTTAATAAGACGTACGCGTCTACATGCATAGGTCTATTTTTTATCACAATAGATATTTTCTATTACCATGTTATTGCTATACCATCGCGCCAGGTCCCTAACAAGGTGGGCAGGGCGCTCCGACTGCCAAATATCTCTGTCCTTACAAACCTGTCGTGCTTCGTTTTAAGTCATCACTACCCATCCTTATTCGGAATGATCTTAGAATCAGTTCCAGTTTTAGAAATAATCTTCCACGCACCAACAAACAAACTCTACCTCTTTATGGTATTATTTTAAATGATATATCATAAGTCATGCGTGTTCCTACCGATCCTAAGTTTCCTTCAGCGATACTGTTTTTAGACTCGTCGTAAATGTGATTAATGTTACCATATATCATACAAGTTATCTCATTTGCGAGGCTAAGTTATATAAGCTGGGTCAGCGTTTCTCAACCTGCGGATCAGGTTGCAGGGGTCATAATGTGTACAAAAAATTACTTTAACACATATATACAGGTTTCATTCATTAAACTAATGAAATTCAATGTAGTGTTTACCATATAATGGCTATAAAAAATAAGCTTACAGCTTGCTGGAAATATTATTAAAATTGTCTATATTGAAAGGGTTCGAAGGCTTTTTATTACTGTACTGGTATAGTATAAGTACTTAATTTTTTGGTTTTCAAAAAGGTTGAGAAACATTGCCCTTTATAATGACGTCGGGATCCGTTCTCCCAAGATATATCTGTTAAGAGATTAGTGTACATCCCGTTAATGTGGACTGCAATAACAAATTTAAACGCTCGATAATGAAATATATAATTTTCTCTTTATATATCTTTTTCTTTTTTCCGTGTAACCCTGACTAGGTTGCTGATTACTAGCGTTGATGGATGATAAATATACATACATACATGAGTACCTTATAAAGGACGAACATATTGAATTTGAATTTCAATTATGTATATAGTGCCTAATGCTTATATCTTATGTTTCTATAATAGGCTCAGAACAAAATGTTTGCCGCAAGCGGAAATCAAACCCACGACTTCCTTTTTAATTGGGCTCCAGCCAGTAGATCAAGGAGGCGTTCAAACCGAATTTCACTATCTATGTTGTTTCTTACTGTAAATGTCGAAATCGTTGCAATACTGTGACAAGAACAATATGGACGGTTACATTTGCTTTCATCAGTGTCAAGGTGGCGCGGACAATTAAAGGAAGCGTCAGAATTCAGAATCGAAGGAAGTCGCGGGCGTCAACAGCATTGTTGCGCTACCTGAAATTGATACAATGGCTATTGATGTGGTGCGGGTTCGGCGGAATACCCACGTGTTTATATACTAATGATGTATTATATTCTTCTGCGATCCGAATCTGGTTGACGGAGTCCAGAGTCATGGAGTCAGGGAGTAGAGGATTAGGGGCGTAACAGAGTAAGGGAGTAAGGGTGTAAGGGTGTAAGGCAGTAAGGCAGTAAGGGTGTAAGGGAGTAAGGGAGTAAGGGAGTAAGGGAGTAAGGGTGTAAGGGTGTAAGGGTGTAAGGGAGTAAGGGTGTAAGGGAGTAAGGGAATAAGGGAGTAAGGGAGTCGGGGAGTCAGAAAGTCACGGAGTCAGGGAGTAGAGAAGTCAGAAGTCTCGGTAACCGGAGTTCACGTATGAAGAGAATAATCAATGAATAAAAAGGGTTTCAGGTTTTAGTCTTTACGACAATGTCTTCACACACGGTTGACTGACTTCCAAATAAACAAATGGACAGCGTGCTTTAAGGTTACCGGACAGTTTACAAGTTTTATATCATGTTCGACAGAATGGATATATTCTGTGCAGAGGTATACCTCGATCGACTTTAAAAGCTTAGCAGAAACCATAATTAGCGTGTTATTGATAAAAGCAAAGTAACAATAATTGTTTTGCGATGAGACTTTGTTACCTACAATTAATGGTAAAAAAACAAAAGAAGTAAAGGGTGAGGTATAGGAGCACATTATTGGCAGTTTTTGCGTGGGACCGTCAACCTATTATGTACCGTTTCAGTCGCTTGAAAAGCGTTCAATCAACGGAAGTTGAGAGGCGTTTTTATGCGACGGCAATAATTAGCGTACTGTCACGAAACGTGGGTTCAATGAACTTTATTTAACAAACTGTACTGATCTTTATTTGACTTTTTTCTCCACTTTTCTTTTTGTAAAGCTATGTATTTTAAATCACTGAAAGCTTTTGGTGCGGTCGAGCCGTCGCTAAGATAAGTCGAGCTATCGTTCACTTAGTGTTAGAGTATTCGTAATACTGTTTTCGTACCAGACGTCTTAGAAAGTGATAGACTGACGTTAGACGGTTTAACTTTATTTGATTTATTACTTACATCAGTTAAAACTAAAGAAAAATGTAGGTTCAAACTTAGTATAGTAAGTTTGTAATATATCAAATTTGTAGTTTTAATAATATGTAGCTATTTTTCGGTTTTAGTGTCAATTACGTAGTTCAATTATTAATTACTGCTATTGGAAATATTAGTTAGTTAAGTAACAGGACTGCGGGGATCGGAGTGTTAGTTACATTAGTTAGTTAGTCTAAGTTAGTATTCGTATTGTTCGAGCTTCATTAAATAGATCGAATGTAAAGCATACTCAAAGATAACAAAGGTTAAGTTTATAACAAATTTCTTAATACTTACCAAAGCGATTGAGTTGTAGTGAGCTAATGATTGCTGAACTTTAAAAACCGAGTTTGCCATACAAGGTACACTTACACACAGGTGCTGGGGATACATTAATGGTTGGGTGTTAACACGAATTCTCACTTGGTAATGCAATTACAAGGTTTTCGAGAATGCGTCTCATTGGTAGTTACAGAACAAAAATGCGAGTTGATATTCGAATTGTCATTTTAACCGCATTTTCACTGTTTAGGATAGCGCTCAAAGAGATCGGTTTGACACAGTAACAGGTAACACGGCGAAGGAAATCAGAATCTAAGCTTTGTGGCTAAGTTTAAGCCGTTAGTTCTGATAACTTGAAAAACATTTTTTATTTTAATGACATAGCCAATGCTTGGCTGGTACCTCGCCTAATGATAAACGGAGATGCAAACGATGTAGTACGCGTGCCTAAAAAGTGACTATTTTCTTGTTTAAAAGGGCCAGGTTGTACAGGAAATACCGACGCAGGCAAATTTCATTTACATCTACGCTCGCAAAGGGGCAGCTTACGAACATGTTACAATGAATTGGGCCTTTTGCTCTGATCTCAACACGTTTGAGTAAAAAAAAAAAAAAAAATACAGGCGAATTGAGTACCTCCTCCTTTTTGAAGTCGGTCAATAAGTAACAGATCTATACTTAGTAATATAAAGCTGAAGAGTTTGTTTGATTGTTTGGTTGTTAGATTGTTTGAACGCGCTAATCTTAGGAAATATTGGTCCGATTTGAAAAATTCTTTCGGTGTTAGATAGATATAGATATAACATCAGGCCAAGATGAATAGGAGAGGAGCAGCGATAAAACATATTGCGACAACGGCAAAATCATTCATATGGAAAAGCAACGTTTGCGGGGACAGCTAGTAAACTATAAGCAGGCTTGCGGGCGACCGAACTTGTTCGTTCTGAGAATCAATTATCCACTGCACCGGGGAGGTTTAATGACTTTGTGATTTAACAAAAAGCCAGTCGGTTCGACGCCAACTCGCCGGCTTCATGGACGATTATTTACATAGCTGCAATCAGCATGAAATTGTATTCAAGTTGCAATTTTGTTTATAAAGTTTTGTGTGCAATAAAGTATATTATAAGGTATATTGTAAGGCTTCTGCTTGCGGGTTTTTGCGAGGTTAAAGCTTAGTTGACACGTGACAGATACTCGTATATATAAATGTTTTTTTTCCATTCTCTATGGGCGTATTAACAACGCTGTAATAGACAAAATAGAGATACATTCGGCGGCACAGGGTGGTATAGGGAGCTTGGGGTGTAAGTCGTTAGATGTGAAAACTATTGTCTATGCCGTGTCTAATACGTTCCTTGTTGGACACGCTACGTGCTAGTCTGTGTGAATCTACCTTTATTAAGGCCGTCAACCACTGAGCATACTTATCGGACATATATTATAATTAATTAATTTTTTTTTTTACCGAATAGAATTTATGGTAAAGGCAAGAAAATCTTTTAACGTCCCACGGTTGGGCATCCATCTGCTTCGTAGCCACAGGAATCTTGGTGCGTGCGTGCCACGTTGCTCAAACGCTATTTAGGGAAAATTAAAGATCCATGAACAATTGGACTTTCTCTTATGATTTTATAGTTTTTGTATTTTCGTTGGTAGTTGAATCATGATCGGCCTTGCATCGCCCATTTTTAGATTAATAAATATTTTTGGTCATTTAAAAAAAAATAAAAAAAAAAAAACAAAAATTAACATTTTTACGACCATTTACATTAAATTCATTATTACATTGTCGCGATTTGAATTTTTACGATTAATAAGTAGTCCTCGCGGAACAATGGAAGCGATCTGGTTCATGTTTCGTTCCCATGGCTCTGCTTTGTTTCGTTTATCTTTGTAACACAATGGCATTAAGCATTCATTTTTAGATTACAAAGCTCGCTCATTACAATGGGCCCATAACTTTGGACATATTGGTCAAATCAAATTTAGCCTCAAAATATTTCTACGCTCTCATAATAGTCTATTATTTCGCCTATTTTTGGTGTTATTTATCGAATTTTACTTTTATGTTGATTTCTTTCGCTTAACGTCTCGACCGCTACGTCGTTACGATACTTTTCGTTTCGAGTTACGTTGCCCTTTTCTATCTGTTATAAGCGTATGCGTTACTTTTGGATTTTGGTGTTTAATTATCTATATATGTATGCTTTTGGAACATAGTTTATCATCTATGGTTGGCACAGAACATACTTTATTAATGTGGGATCAGGCTAGTATGTGATATTGTAAGATATTATTATTATATTTATGTATATACTGTACGTATATAAACACAGCTTTGTTCTCTTTTATTGCGATTCTAAGGTTATTTTGAGGTTCTTGTGACGTCACAGTTTGTTTATCCGACTGCAACGTATATTGTAACGGTCGGATAATTGTATTGTTATTTGCGATCGCTTATCATTCGTCATTGCGATTATGTTGTGTTTTATCGTAATTCCTTTGTTAATTCAAGTGTTACTGCACTTTTGTTCATCATACTAACACTTGGACGCTGGCTACGTAACTTGAAGTAATTTACGGGTGTGTAGCTTGGAGTGGGTGCTGGTATGGAATTGTTTCGGTTTTTAAAATTCAAAATACACCTGAAGCGATTTGAAAAAAGGCAGCAGGATGGCTGCGCGTGAGGTCGCAGTATCGTCGGGGGCAGCAGAGGCTGCGTACGAGCGAGAGGCACGATCGCCGGCGAGCCTCCTCCATTCATTCTCGATATCTGCCAGTCGCCAGTGCCGCGCCAACTGTCGTCATTATCACTTGTTGCGTTTGTGCTTCACGTAGAAAACTCGACGAAATCCGAGTGATCATTTTTTTTTAAATTGAAAACAAACGAGTTTCTTTTTTAAAATTTCGAACAACGAACCAAGTACATTGTGTGTTGTGAAATTGTGCGTCGTCGGATCGCATTGTCGAGGCGGCGGGACGCGTGGCGCTAAAAACAAACTGTCGTCTCGTGTTCCGAACGGTGCCCCGCAATAATTAGTTTGGTAAAAGTGAGTGTGTGTGCTGTGGACGCTTGATGGTTCAATTAGGACTTGATTAGGCTTTTGTTTGTCCTTGCCGATAGTTCGCGTGAGACGATCTTTGGGGATTACAAATGCTGAAGTTGGTTAGTGTCACCGCTTTACGCTTTATGTTGTTTTGTTATATTTCCCGGCATGTTGTTAGAGTTCAAAGCGGCTCCAGTGTATGTGCGTATCCGTCATTTTTTATCCTTTCGGGATTTCGACTATCCCGTGTAAAATATATTCATTGTTTACCCACAAGATTTTATCATCGAGTGTAATTTCACACGCTTTAACCAATCATTATTTCATTGCTCGTATCAGATAGTGTTGAGATATTTAACACTGATTAGATATCTTAATGAGTTAATGCAATACGCGATAAACTGGCAGATACAGCGTTGGGGACGGAGATACAAGCGCCATTAAACACTTGCCTATCAAATAGTATTCATTGAATCACGTCAGGTGTTCCGAGGTAATCACGACACAAACACCGTCCTCTATACGAGTATTAGCGCTTTATTTATCCGGTAACCTTCACGGAATCGCGTACAAAAAATGTTAGATAAGAAATAAATACGGTAATAATAACCGTAGACGAAATACGTACCTAAATCAAGGAGAATGTTTCGCCTTTAGATTAAGAAACGTTGAGAATTTGTACATAATTAAAAAGTCGTTTGATTTCCGTCCAATTCGAATTTCGAACATTTCATGTCACAATTTTTTTCGTTCAAAATTATACAATTTACGTTAAAAACACGTTTAGTTAACTATGTTTTTCATTATCTGTGAATCATAGAATAAAAGTGAATAATAGTATCGGAAATCTTTACAGCGAAAATAGAATGATTAGAAAAAAAATGATGTATGGTGCCTATGTGGAACGATGTGTAGGTAATGGCAACATATCGTTGACGTATAAAACGCTTCACAACGATCAGATGAAAGTGAGTTGGATCAATTTACGTTGCGTTAAGAAATTTTACATGCATCATTGGATTTAACTGGGTTTTTTTATCTCTAAATTCATATCTCCACTGGTGGATTTTAATCTAATTGGTACACATTTAACATTCGTGAAAGTTTTGTGCATGCTAAAAGTGTTAATTGATCGTAAAAATTGTCTAATTTAATTCCTTAATTCTCTAATTTTCGGTGTTCACGAAACTAATTTTATAGTAAATAGGTATCTAACATTCTTTTCATATTCATATTTTTAAGTTTTGATAACAATATCGAAATATTACTATTACGTAAATAATGATATCCAATAAATTCATATAACGATTAGATATTAGACAAGCATTTATTCTGAAGTAAATTAGATGCTAGAATTAGTACGCTGGTATCTTAAAAGGTCATTGTAAAAGCGTTAAGTACCTAACAATAACAATTGTATAATCTGCGTTGTGTATATTTTTTAATTGAAAAGAGATATTTTCTAGACAAAGTACGAAAGGTAATCATTCGTATTTATAGACGATAAATATGAATATTTCGATGAAATTAAAGAACGACATCCTTAGTCGTGAAAATACATTACACCTTTACGTCTATGTATAACTGTTGTACAGTTTTTAATGTAAAATGGACGTGTAAATGGTTTAAAAAAACGATGCGGATAATGTCTAGAAAAAAACCCGGACATTTATATTTCGGCTATTACAGCTGAGTGACTACTGACAAGTAGATAAGACTGATAAATTTGTGAACGATAAAGACGCTACAGATTAAATACACCAGCGGTCGGGTGGAATAAATACTGGCCGGCGAGAATGAATGAGGAATGTGAATAATAACTGTGGCACCCGATCCCTGAAAACCGCGTCATTAAAGTTTTTCTCCGATGCGGTGGTAGTCAATTTTAGCGGTGAGAATGATTGGTTTCTTGCGTGTCGTGCCTTCAACTGTATCCTTATGGCTTATTAAGCTTTTTTTCTGTCGCTCTTAATGCCGGATAATTTAAGACGGCCAGTGTTCTTTAAATACTCTTCTGTATCACGTTATATTTAATTCTTTGGTACATGTTCTTCCTCATTACCTTATTAGCAAAGAGTGATTATTATTGATGACTCCATTATTTGAACAATTTGCGCGCCTTTAGTATTGCTGTTAGATTTATGGATTCTATGAATTTTGTCTAGACTTTTCGTACGCGTATTGTTCCATACTCATTTATTAATTCAATTGTAAGGTTTATTTTTCCAAAATCCGGTACTGATTCTTAAACTTACTTTGCTGCTTTGCTGTTGAAAATATACTATATTCATTTTGTACCGACAGTGGAAGTAATAGTTGATGTGTCTCCAGTTATATATAAATCAAGCAATTATAACAATAATAATTATTAGTACGAGTTAAGAATAATTATTTAGGACGTAAAAAGTAATAAATGTGATTTTAAATTGGAAAAGATCTATTGTTTTGTTTTTACTTAGGTACACTCAGCGAATTGGATAGGTAACAGCTGAAGAATATAATAATGTATAATCTTGATATCTGATTAATTATTCACGATTTCTGCGTAAAATGAAAGATAATTTTTGATAAATCACTGAGATATCTTTAAGCGCCGGAAAGTATAAAGAGTTTTACGGTAGCTACGTCGTTAACAGATAATAAAATTGAATGACAATGGTGCCAACTCAGCTGAAATAAATGGTACCAACATAAAAGAGAATTAGAAAATGTTGCATTCATTATTTAAAAATATCGATTACAAGTGGTAGGGATATCGATTTTAAAACCCAATTATATTCGTAATCCACTCGATTGTCCCAATTACCTATATTCGTTTTCGTGATCGCGTGCTGTTTCGCAGCCGCACTGGTCGCATGCATCGCCACATTAATCACACCGCGGGCGATGCGGTTTCTCCTGTCATTGTTTTGTGATCCACCTTAGATAGTTAACGATTATCTGCTTTTAAACTAAGCTGACATTACTTAGCAACGTTTGATTGCGATGTATGGCTGCATCCCTTCGTGCGTTATACGAGTATACTGCCTTTTACCTTCAAAGGACTTACGCGCTTGCAACGTGTACCAAAATACACTACCAAAATACCTACCTATTTGTTATTTGCTATATATTGTATATACCACCGTGTATTTAGGTCAGATGTCTAGACACGCTGTATAAACTTTTAATATTTGATTTAGATGATAGTGGTATGAAACGTTTGACTAGCCTCGTGGTGTTTAGAGGACTTGACAGCAAAGCGTTTGATTCCTTCCCAGGACAAACGTTTCTGTGATAAGCATATTTGTTTGTTCTCTGTCTGAGAGAGAGAGAGAGACAGGCGGATAGAAGAAAGAAAGCAAAATGGTAATAATTGTGTTTGTTGGCCCGTGATGTGTCAATTAATAACTTCGTTCTTGGAAATAAACAGCCAAGCGTTGTACATACTCATATATTTCTGCGGTCAATATTTTAATTAAATTGAGCTAAAGTTATTTTGCAACTATCCACAAATATATTTTTATTGTTTTCTGGTTTAACTTCAGATCCTGGTCTAATTTGTAACATAGAAGAAGAGCAGACCAAATCTGCTTTTCTTCTGTGTTCTTTATTGTATCTTCTTATTCCTCCGGCAAGTCTGGAGCATTGATCGAGAGTCCAGAGTATACTGATAGATTTGCTTGGATCTTCTGGGATTTCTTATTTGTCTTACGAGCTGATATAGTCGTGTATAGTCATAATCTTATCAATTCTTAACTATCACGAGGTTGTTTCAAGTGTAGAATCAACTGTTACTGTTAATTTTTGTAAATTAAATGTAACGAGGTCTTTCGAATTAATCTTGAGTTTTCATCTGCTGCCCGCCTTTTACAAATTATTGTAGTACGATCATCTTCAATAAGCTTCTATTATATGATCTAATTGAGGTGGTTCAGATGTGTTGTTTGTGTAAAAGCCTAAGTTGAGGGACCTAACCCGAATACTTAATACTTATTGCGTATTATTAATGTTCCCTAAATGTTTTCTGTTTATTTTTGACTAGCCTATTAGTCAAATGGATACTCCACTTTTTAAATAGACCAGCATTTGACTACTTTCTTGCCTAGTGGAAAGCCGTGATGTGGCCTACGATGTAGCAGGCCTATTCAATGCTTATTAACTGTTCGTTTGATGATTCCTAGTTCTTAAACCGATCTAAGATGATGCTCCAGGGCATAAATTTGTGTTGTCGAGGCGAGTGCCTGTACAAAATTATCTACACAATTACGTATGTCAAAACTTCTAATGTAAATCAGCTGTTTGGTCGCTAGCTCTGTTCATGAAGTTTGGGCTGAGATGATCGTGTGTCGGATGTTCCAAGATATCATTAACTATTAACATATTGCTAATAGTATGACGCTTACCATAATTTCCCGTAATTCGACAGAATCTTGTTTCCATTGAGCGCGGCTCGCCTTGAACTTTGAAGCCTTACCGTGGTCTTGTACTTGGGTGGATTATGTGTTGGCATCGTCTGCGATCGATTCTGCACCTTACTACCTATAGATTAGAGATAACAATGACACTATGAATTTCCCATACAATTTAGACCAGCTCGGTAAACGACCGCGCGCTTTTTTGCCACTTGCGGCATGCGCTGTTGCTTTATTTAATTTGTTTAGTGCTTTTTGTAGCTTCAATTGGGCTACTTTATGGATAATTGCGAATCGAAACTCAGCTGCACTTCGTATTATTAACAATACATTGTTTTTCAGTCAAATGGTATTTTTAGTCCTTTTTCCTGTGGTCTTTGCGACTTGCAAATATTCCCCCAGATAAATTTAATTGTCTGAGCTTTTTCTGTTTTAGAACGCATCCTTGTTGGGCGATAGACGGAATCTTCTAAGAGGTACCCGCTAATTCTGAGGGGATAGGTTCGGGGTATGACACATTTGCGTCCGTCACTTTCCTACCATCCGTACCTATGTATGAACTTGTCTGATCAATTATGAATGTGTAAAATTGTTATCAGCAGCGCGATAGCAGATTCAAATAGATCACTCCGTTTCACAAAGTGTATTCACGTTGGAAATACCAATGAAATGTCTGAAATGTCCGTGTGTGTAGAGGATCTGCACTAATTTATTTATTTTATTTATTGTTAATTAGAACGATTACATAAACCATTTACACCAATTAACACAAGATTTATCATAA
>DWQT01002081.1:0-14952 GCA_018244895.1 Myscelus amystis hages | reverse complement strand
CATATACTAAATTTTTACACTCGGTTCTTTCTGCCTACCCCGTTAGGGACCTGGCGTGATGGTTATGTATGTATGTATGTATGTATGTGTGTACATTTTTACTTTACTTTAATACTAAATTCATATACTACATTAGAAAATATATTATTATTGTATTCTCTGAGGTGTGTTCAGTTCTACCCATATCCACACATGGCCAGTGTCGTAATGTACAGTCTAAAACATTCATATATGGAATTGTTTGTTTCAGCTGGAAACATGAAATACCCAAGCAATGGTAACGCCAGTGAAGATGCCAGACAACCAATGCCACCGGGCACAAGAAAAGAACCAAGGTCGGGTATTTACAGTGATTATTGGATCAAATGTAATAACGTCATAAACATTAATAATACAGTTACAATGCCTCTTGCAGTCGGACTTATGAATCTCGCGACAATCGGTCGTATCGACCGTCACCGCCCGTAAAGCCGGAGCCGAGAAACTGGAGTACATCAAACCGGTATCCCGAATCCGCACCAGCCTCTAAAGGTATGAAGATTGGTTCTCTCATGAAAATAATTTTATCGTCTGTAGGTATTATAGATACCAATTGTACAAACATTATTAATCTTATTTTTAGGGTATTTCCTTTGTCCTGCTTTACTGTGTGTTCTAAGTATGATGTTCAAAAATATATTGCTACTGGCTAATAATTACGGCAATAGTACGAATGGTCTGTATAACAGTTGCTTACCACTCCTATTTTGTGTAATACTTATCTCCCTGCAAAAGACTGGTTGGGTGTGAGTAGAGATGTCCTGTGACAATGAATCAGGGTTTTTTTATGATATGGAAGTAGAAGACGAGCATGCAGTCCACCTGATGGTTAGTGGCTACTGCCGACCGATTTGTAATCGACCCCAGATAAGATTAGATTCCTATCTCAGGTCGAACACAGATGAGCCTCTACCCCTGAGGACTAAGCTGGAATACCACACCCTTCAAATCAGAACACAGCAGCGCTTAACACTGCTGCTATAAGGCAGAAATAGGTGTGGCGGTGGTGCCGCCGGAGTCGAGCCACAAGGGGTTCCACCACCTTCAAATAGAACTACAAGGCGTGCTTGAAGCGTCATCGACGAGTATTGTGTCCACAGGTCAGACGGCGGTGCTGGGCCGGTCGACGCGCGAGGCGGGCAGCGGCAGCGGCGGCGGCGGCGGGGGCGGCGCGGGCGGCGAGGCGTGGAGCGGCGCGGAGACCCGCTACGGCGGCGCGTACGACGCGCGGTACGCGCCCGCCTACCAGCCGCCGCCGCCCGGCGCCGCCTACCCCGACCGCTACGGACCGCCCGCGCGTGAATACACCCGCAAATACTAGCACCGATACTACAGGTTACTATATTTCCCTCATACATAAATTATCAGCGCTCTGTTACTTTATGCTAAAACAAACTCGATCGCCACAACAATCATTCCGTAGACAAATGTGATGAAATAGAGCCTGTAAAAGTCAAGTAGTTAACAATATGCTTTGTATTGTAACTATGCCTTGTATATTTATGTGTATTATCTAACTTAATGCCTTATATTTATGTTTCAGGTCAATACAGGGGTACACTTAATATGTGAATAAATATTGAATTGAATGTTGCATTTCATGATTAAAAACATTCATTAATATTAACCATTTGTACTAAATGGAGTGAGTTATTCCAATTTTGTTTTATATAGATTAAGTTAATTTTCTCTGTATATTAAAAATGAGTTAATAATGATATTTGAACTTTCTTAAGAAAAAGATATAGGTTTACATAATTATTATATTAGCAAATATAGGTTGATCGCTGATTTCACTAGGTTGGCAGCACATTTATATAGAATTGTGTTACTACATTATTATACCCAGATAATGTTTGCAAGGGCTTCAGGTAGGTGTACCTTCTAATTGTTTTGTATATAAATAGGTTTGGTACAATAATTGAAGTGTTACAAATGACGTTGTGTGTATCACACAGTTCACAAAACAGTTATCTGGGCTATAGTGTAAGATTTCATTACGGAGTGCTTTATTAGTAACTAAAATTTAGAATAAAGAATATCTTAAGTTAAACATTATCTTTTTATTGAAATCTATATTTATTAAAACAAGATGTTCGATTTGTCATCTTAATTTATTTAACCACAAAGTTGTACAACCTAAACATCAAACAGGTCGTTTTTATCTTTCATGGCGTACCAAACAAATACGTTTATCAGATCAGATCATAATGTATTTTTAGTATAAGCAAATATGATTAACCCTTATCAAAAATCATATCAATCACAAGGGTTATGTCTGATAATTCGAAGCTCCTAATATTATACAGAAACGTTGTCACAAAATTATGTAGTAAAATTGTAGCAAACATTCTCTTCCACTAACGAAATGACGTTATAAAATTGTCAAAAAAAACTGTTATTCGTAACATTAATCAATTTTACAAACTAAAAAGTAATAACTGATATAAGGATAACATTTATCATTCCTTGTTTATGATGTGTAGGTAGCTTTGTTACAAATGTATGCTCTTAAATCTATACAAATCTACTATATTATTTATGTAATCCAGGATATTGGGTAGTTTGACTATCCATTAGCACAATCAGAAGGAAGGACATTACTTTGAAAAGTGATTATGTTCATGTCTTCACAATATTGCCATCATAATTCAATTAGAATAGAAAAAACTTAATGTCAAAAAGATTTATTCTTGAAATGTACTGCCATCATAAATGCAAGCTTAACAACACCACCACCGAGTACAGATATTGGTATATTTTAATCATCAATACACTACATGTCTATAATTAAAGGTCGGTGACTGCAAAGAGGATACATTTTCAACAAACAATGCCGAGTGAGTTGGAATTGTGGTATTACTTTGTGCATATGGTCGTTGCTGGTCTTTCCAAGGGTATGAATTACTATTCAAAGGCTCTGAAATTTCCGGTTCTAAAATTTTTAAGGCCTCGATAGCATCTTGTTGACCTTGTACGGCAGCTAAACGTAGTAACCGAGTCGCTGTCACAGTGTCTTGAGTGAGGCCTCCTCGTCCTTGTCCATAATAAATCCCCAAGTTATAAAGCGCTCCAGGGTGCTGCAGAGCAGCAGCAGATCGATATAATTCCATAGCCTGCAATACAATAATACATATATTGATATATAATTCTAGTAACACTGAGAAACTCCTTGCATAGGCATTACATTACCATTTTTTCATCAATTGTAACACCCATACCCATTTCATAACAAAGGCCCAGATTATAAAGGGCTGGAGGATGGTTTCTATTGGCAGCTGATCTGAAACGAAATGACATTAGCATATAAATATATAAATATCTTGGTTGTTGGACAATGACAGCTATGGGCATTATATGGGCACCATGGGATATGCCTAAAAATATCATTTTTCAAGATCATCAGCAGATTGGTTGTAAGAGCATAGATACAATTTATTGGGTTGAATATGAGTGTTCCCTTCCCCATATGTTAACTACTGAGGGTACATATACATGTTTATGTTTTGAATTTTTTCCAAAGTTTCCAGAAAAAATAATCAATTTTTGTTCATATTTAAACCTTTTACACTCCCTCCATTAGAAAGATATATGCTACACCCAACAACAGGGCTAATGAGTTGAAGGCTATAGAGGTATTAAGATTGGCGAGTCCGCATTTGAGAAATTAAAGTACAAAATTAAAAAGTTTTTAGTTAAAGAAAGGCATGGTAACATTGAAAAGTGTTTTATATTAATTGACATTGATATTTACCTGAGTAAATTCAGACCATCTTGGTGCTGACCGTTTTCGATAGCAGCCAGGCCGAGCTTGTTCTCAATAGAGTTCAGGACCTCTCCCAATTGATCTTGAGAGTTATCGGCACTGCTGGTAGCTGTGCTACCACTTGGCCTCTCCAGTTTTATGCCATTTTGTTCATTTGTCACCAAATGTACAAGAGGAGATATGGGCCTTTGTGATTCATTAATGTTCCAGAGTGGATTGTGAATTTGTCCATTTGTACTTTGTTTTATAAATTGCACATATGGATGTAGGGTCGACAGAAGGCAATTTATGGGATACTTTTTTTGTTTCTCTTTAGTATTCTTAAGCTTGAGGTGCAGTAGCTGGCTGTGATACACACAACCCAAGAGTAAAGCACTACTCTGAAATAAAAAAGGGATAATTTCATAATGACAAAATTAAACAAAACTGACCAAGTGAAACTAACTCGTAAGTTGAAAAAAAATCCTAACTAAATTAATTCAAATCTTAGATGGCTCTGTGATCTTGATACCATGAACATAGCCACATGCATTTAGATTTAAAATAGGTGACCAAATCAATGTGATTGTTACCAACTGAAAATTAAATCCATGACCAGTTAACCAAATAGCACAATGCAAATACAGCATTTTAAAACATGAATTTCAGTCTTCACATGGATGCATCATCTTTGACGCATTATGTACCATTATTGTATTTTAATTTGATATATAAATATCATTTTCCTTACCTTCACTGTTATTCTCAGTGACATTTTTTTTAAATCAAATCATTGGAAATTAGTAGACACTTGATGTTATTTAGAATTTAAAATTATATTTACATACTCCCATTCTAATAATACAGAATGGATAAAAGCCAAAACTCAGTATCAAAGTGAATTTTTATATGCTTTAAAAACATATAAATGCAATAAAGTATATTGAACACAGAGACAAGAAATAATTGAGTCCAAATATAAGGTAAACTAAAAATAAACTAGTTATCTTACCCATGTTATGGCACTAATCCAAGTGCAGTTTAAATGTTCAAAGTTGAATCGTTTGCTTTTAGCGTTATCGTCTTTATATGATTTCCAACATTTTCGCGAGCGAAACCAGTAGCACGGTGATACTATTCGTTTGTCCGTGTCCTCGGACAAACCACTCGGCGAGTTAACAACTCCAGTTGAACTGCGTTTATCGAAATGGTTAATACTCCTCTCAAATGAATCTCGGATACGACGTGATACATATTTCCACATGGTGGTTGTTCTACAGGCAATATTTTGTAATAACTACACTAAGTTTCCCATTTTATGAAATTATCATATTAGCTAATAAATTTGATGTTATTTGCCTTGTCAACCAATTATAGTATTTTTTCACTCCAGGCCAATAGGGCTAAATTGACATACTCTCGGCACTGTTGACAGTACTGACATAGAGTCCTCTGTGATTGTCAGTGTCATAGTTGTTTCTACAGACTCGCTATTATTATTATTTTTCTTTACGTGAATATCAATAACTTTGAGTAGATCAATGACTTTGAGAGTAGCTCTGATTATGCTTTTTAAATTCTCTGTAAAATTATTCACTTTATTAAACGCAATTAACGACTTATGTGCTGACAAAAACACATTTTGTATTTCATATTTTATGAAAAATTTTAAATAAATAAAAATTAATTAATTAATTTATAAATTAATTTTTGTTTTATTTTATTACGAATTATGAGTTATGGTACACCAGTACTTAAATAAATAATTATTGTTATTATAATTCTTTTTAAAATATTTTTTCTCCCTAAAATTGGGTAGTCAGCACTTTTATGCGGACCTTAACCAAGCGTACGAGTGGATTGGTTTTTTATTTTGTTTTGTTCATCTGTTTTGTACGTTAGCCTTTTTTATATTCAATGTACTATTTCTATTTATTTTTATATATTTTATTATAATTATTAAAAACAGAGGTATTCTAATGCAGAAATAGATCCTGCATTAAAGTGACAGTGTCAATCTTGCAAGCGCCAAATGTCATAAAAATTTAAAATCGTGCATCAAATATCTTCAATTATTCAATTTCGTATTGCGAAGTAGTCGTTCTAATAATATCAATCATTATATAAGTTTAATCAAATTTTATTATAATGTGCGGTCGGACCGGTTTGTAAGTACCTACTCTCTTGAAATACCTATTGTTCTACTGTCTATAAAGTGTAAAAATATACAGCATTATTGTTAATATTTTGTAGATCCCTCGGTGATAAAGAACTTCGTTGCGCTTGCGCTTATAAGCCTAAAGGTTCAAAAACTTATACAAAGCCAGACTGGTTAGATGAAAACAATGATGGAAAGAAATATACACCTTCATATAATATTGCTCCAACTGATGTTAGTCCAGTTTTAGTATCGGCCAGTAAATACAAGAACGCGACACAAACCGATAGAATTTTGAAGCCTATGATGTGGGGAATCATACCTCCGTGGCATAAGGTTCCTGAAACTCCTTTCATATAAGTACTTTAAGTATTTTGAAAATAATGTTTATTAAATTGCTGCATCTTTTGTTAGGGTGACTATAAGACACACAATTTATCAACAAACAATTGCCGTTTAGAAAACATAAAGAGCTCAAAGTTATATGGTCCAGTACTGGACAATGGTGGTAGATGTATAGTTGTCGTTGAAGGATTTTATGAATGGAAGACCACTGTAAAAGCTAAAATTAAACAGCCATACTATATTTATGCTCCTCAGGATGATAGCACCAAGGTAAAATGTTGAATTTAATTCTTATTATTTTTAATTTAATTCTTGCTCTTCTAGAGATTGCATTTTAAAGGAATTCTAAGTAATCAGTGTTCATTTCAAGAACTCCTTGTTACCCATTAAAGTAATTAAATTTTAGATATCAAAATTATTTAATCTATTTATATTTGACTGCAAAAAAAATCTTCAAACGTAAGATTCTTATTAATAATTATAATTTCATATGGGAATAGTTATTCAAAATTATTTTAGTTTTAACAAAATTTCTGCACAAAAACTATCTGTGAAATTATATCTATGTAGGTGTCAGAAAAAAGATACTTAAAGACTTAGATTCCTAATTAAATTATAATTATTACACCATTACAATAGGCCCATAGATTGGCAGAGAGCACCAAGTACCAAATATCTCTATTTTTACAGACCTGCCTCTTCTATATTCATCAATCTCCTCATACATACACACTGGTGTATTGACACACAAGAATAATAAATATTTATGTAATAACAATGGACATTTTTAGATAGATGATCCTCAGACATGGAAAAATGAATACAGTGAGTTAGAAGGTTGGAAAGGAATAAAACTACTATACATGGCAGGCTTGTACAGTGTGTGGCAGCAAAATAACACCATCATGTATTCCTATTCAGTTATAACCATGGAGTCTAACAGCACACTGGACTGGTTACACCATAGAATGCCAGCCATTTTAAACTCTCCGGAGCAAATTGAAGTATGTAATCCACACTAATAATAAAAAGCTGAAGAGTTTGATTATTTGAACACGCTAATCTCAGGAAATATTGGTCCGTTTTGAAAAATTCCTTCAGTGTTATATAGCTCATTTATCGTGGAAGGCTATAGCCTATATTACATCACGCTATGGTGAATAGGAGAGGAGCAGCAATAAAAAATATTGCAATAATGGCAAAATTATTTATATGGCAAAGAAACATTTGCAGGGACAGCTAGTTAACTTTAATAAAAGTTCAAAATAATTGGGAATATATTTATGGTTGTAGTAAATATATAAAAAAAAAATTAATTTTTTTTATCTATTGCAGGCGTGGCTGGACATTGACAATGTTGAGCCAGACCAAGCCCTAGCATATTTAAAACCTGTAAATATATTATCCTGGCATATTGTCTCAACATCAGTTAACAATTCAAAGAATAAATCAAAAGATTGTAATAAGAATATATCTTTGGAAATCAAAGATAAAACATCACAAAAACCTTTAACAGCTTGGTTCACCAAAGCATCAAAAAGAAATTTAACAGCTGAGACTTCACCCGCACTTAAGAAAAGTAAACAATAACATAGTGATTTCGTTCAATAAAACAGGTTAAAATACTTAAATGGTTTTATTATTTTCCATGTTTTTGTTTATGTTAATGATTTTCATTGTTTTTTTTCTTCTTACCATTAACAAAAATCAACACAGTTTCCTTAATACTGAACATGTTATCATGATGTTGAGAAAACTCACACATTACATATGAATATCAAAATTAGACTTAGAATATTTTAGGTACTTTTGCTATTTGTATCACATTGTTCATCGAAAGAACAAAATCGCATTTGGATAATACCATTTTCTCTGCATTACCGAGCTTGAGGATTAAACAACCTGGAACGGACCGGTAGTAGTATACTCGGCTCTGTCTTATCCATAAGCTCGTCTTACAGATAAAGAATTTTAGGAACAACCTCAGAAGCACGCACGGTGTCTGTTGTCGCAACATGTAGGTGTACACAACAGGGATTATGCTGGCATAATCCAAGTTGATGACCTAAGTGCGGTTCAGCTCGGAGCGATGACTGGTACAGGGCCAAGGCCGTTGAGTGCTCGCAGTACAGCTATGTATAATTCCAGAGAATGACTTAACTTAAGTACCACTTGATGGTACTTTATCGAGTGTTTTCGTGACGCGAACGGGAACTACCGGCGAAGACCTCTTCAACGTCGGTGGGGCTTGAAACATCGTCACAGCAACAAATAATGTGCAATTCCCGCGGTCTCGAAAACGTGGGGCATTTATATTTTTGGTTGGACTCTGTTACATTTTTGCCTCAGTCTATACATATGCATCGCGCTTATTCTAAAGAAATCAGATAATCGACAAAAATGCACAGGTAGTATCACAGTGCAATTCTGGGCAGCTGCATTGAGGTAGGCTACATGGCTTGGATATTTAATATTTATATCCGCGCAACACCTACAAACTCCAAAGTTCCAGTACATAAGTACAGTATGTAGAGGCTTGACAGCAATTTTGATGGTATTATTTTATGTAAGTAATGTCATAAAATTAAATATTCAATATTTTAAATTCTTTGTAATCCGCCTCACATCTTATCACTTTGTGACTTTTTAAGAAATCTGATACAAAGCTGTGCACCTCATATTCCTCTGAAATACAGAACAACAAATAAATATGCATTTGAATAACAATTTTTTGCTTCTATAAAGCATAAATAATTAAAAATTGAACATTTTTCTACATATACTATGAAAAACCAGTACACTACCTGGATATTGGCTACATTGGTATATAAGCCTAATAAGATGTTTACTTAGTGATTTAAATAATGCTTTTCCCTTTATTCGGCCCTTTATATAATAAGGTGTCAACACTTTCACCACCCATGGTGCTATCCGCTCTTTACAACTCAGTATAAACTCTGGCGTCTCATTCAATGGAGACATAAGTTCTTCTTCTTCATCTTCTTCTCCAAACAACTCGGTGAACAGCAGTTTTATCTGTAAAGTTGATGAAGGTAGACTTATATACTTATGTTGAGGCCATTATAGTCTGTTTTAAGTTGTTCGGATTCAAAGAAAATGTATGTTGCAGAACACTGGTTAATTTAAAAGTTGCAGTCACATTTTAAAATGCTTGGAGTGCTAACCACCTGCTAGGAGTGTTGAATGAATGATTTATCACTTTACACCAGAGAAATGGACCTGTTTTGGCTGCCTTCATAGCGAATTAATTGAAGGTTTAATTTAGATTTTATTTATTTATTTATTAAAAAAAAATTGATCCATATTATTATCTGTAACATGAAGGTTTTTAATTATAAAAAACATTATGCAATGTATGTTCAACTCAATCATAAAATGACTGCATTTGAGATTCAATATATATAGCAGATACATATATATAGGAGAGATATAGCGATATATTGAATCATCATGATATCCCCGGAACCAGAAGACCTAAAGACTTGAAATTTGGTAGGAATATTCCTTTCGGCGAGTAAAGGTCAGCTAAGAACGGATTTTACGAAATTCCACCTGTTGCGGGGGTGTTAATTATAATTTATATAGCAAAGCAACGTTAGCCGGGTCAGCAAGTATTTTATAAAACCAAATTAATAAAAATGTCTGACTGTGTGAATAAGGCAGTTAGTTAAAAGTGTTGAAAACGCCTAGGAATTCTTTCACTGTGTAATAATATTTTTATTTTAGTTTGTTTTTAAAGTTATTGAGCTCAGCTTCATTTTATTATACAAAATTAATGTCACACACTTTTACAAAGGACAAATAAAAGGTTTTAATTTTGACATCATAGTTTTAAAATCCGATTTAAGAACAATAAGAGAATTAAAATGATTTAGTAATAAAAAAAATCGCTTGCAACATTACATTTGCCAGGCGTTATATTTGTGGGCAAGGTCAAGGAGGAACAGCAGAAACACAATTTGATTTAGTATAAAATGTTTTTACAATATAATCAATTGAACATTGACAAGACCAAGCAAAGCAAATAATAACAAATATTGCCACAAATAATGTAGTGATGCTCAGCATTGAATGTGCACTTTTGTAAAGCTAAATATTCGTATCGACGGTGGAAAGGAAAAAGTTACCAAGCGCCATGTTGCTAATTTTACAACAGAGCTGTTTATACATTTATTTTTCTAAGAAAAATAATAGAAAATTGGCTATTAGCGGTATTTGAAAAAAATCAAGGATTGATTGGTTTTTTCAAATACCTCGAATAGCGTTACGAACGTAACAGTTACGAATTTATATGTTAGGCATGGATACCCTGTGATTGATATATATGTGTGGAATAAAAAAATACTCCTTCCAATTTTTATGATAAGTATGTACATTAGAAGGGCCTAGTTGTAAGCAATATGTTGCTTTTGATGTGGACTAAAACTTAGTATGTCATATATTCAGTTACACTTTTCAATGAGGAATTGAAGTTGAAGAAAAACCATGTATATTTTTTTTCAAGGTGCTGGAGCTAGATAGAGCGGACAATGAAACAATAAACTATGCGCTGGACACCCTCAATAACATCATGTCGCCGACCCAATTCGATGAAGAGGAAAGCAACCCCATGGTGCCACTAAATATTGGTGAACAATTTACCGAAGTATTTCTCAAAGACCATCACAATGTGCAACTGGTTCTCGATCTGCTTGATGAGTACGACTTTAGGGTCAGACTGTCTGCCATCCAGCTCCTAACGTCCATGCTGACCAACAGACCCAAGGACATCCAGGAAGTCATCCTCGTAAAGCCGATGGGTGTATCTAAAATGATGGATCTCCTTGGTGACAACCGTGAAGTTATTCGTAATCAAACTCTCCTGTCATTAATAAAGTTAACAGTTGGCAATGCAAACATACAGAAAATTGTAGCATTTGAGAATGCTTTCGACAGACTCTTCGAGATAGTCTCAAGTGAAGGTTACTCCGATGGTGGGATCATTGTTGAAGACTGTCTGCTGCTGATGTTAAATTTACTGAAGAACAACAGCAGTAATATCAACTTTTTCAAAGAGGGCAGCTATATACAAAAGATGCTGCCAATGTTTAATACATCAGACGATGCCGAGGAAGCCGGCTGGTCTCCGCAGAAGGTCTCCAACGTCCACTGTATGCTTCTAATCGTCAGGACTCTGGTATCACCCACGAACTCTGCGCAGATTATATCGAGCTGTCAGAAGATTATGAAGAATGTCGGGTTATTGGATGCACTGTGTAACATACTGATGGCGAGTGGTGTGCCCGCTGATATTCTAACGGAAACGATTAATACAGTGGGGGAAGTTGTTAGAGGTAACACAGTGAACCAGGACTTCATTGGCAATGTTGTAGCTCCGTCAAACCCGCCTCGGCCTGCCATTGTAGTGCTGTTGATGTCCATGGTAAATGAGAAGCAACCAATATTTCTAAGGTCAGTTTCTGTATTTTTGATCTGTTGCTTTCTTTTGGAAGTAAAGGGTTAGTGATCTAGAATGTACAACATCTCTAAAGGGCTTTACTACTGCTTTCTCATGTAGCTCAGATTAGGTTGAGCTAAAAAAAAGCCTTTTAATCATGGTCAATCTCATAATCAACTAACATTCGTTGCGTTTACATTGCATGTTATTCAGACATCTACAGTCTGATTGACCTTATCTGTATTTTTTATTGTACATTTTAGATTTTGGCTGTGCCTTTTTATGCTTCAAATACTATACAAGTATACTATACAATACTATATAGGTACAATTAAACAGATTTATCTCTATTTACGACAGGTGCGCGATCCTGTACTGTTTCCAATGCTACCTCTACCACAATGAGCTGAGTCAGGCCGGCCTGGTGCAGACTCTGTTGCCATCGTCCTCGGACGTGTCGATCCTGACCAGCGGTCAGCTGCTGTGCGGCGGCCTGTTCTCTTCAGACGTGCTGTCCAACTGGTTCTCATCGGTAGCGCTGATGCATGCCCTCATCGAGAATCAGGCCCAGAAGGAACAGTTGCTGAGGGTGCTCTTGGCCACCAATATTGGCAGTTCGCCGGTGTCGCTGCTCCATCAATGCACACTGTTGCTCCAGCAAACCACCAAGCCGCAGTCCAAGGTTTGTGAAGTGAACACCAAGTGTATCCACTTAAAGTTACAAAATAAATGATTACGTTTTTTTTGTGTTGCGTTTTGGTTTTTTTCAGTACTTAATAGTCGTTTTAATTGTTACAGGTAGCTCTCCTAATGCTACTGTCGCACTGGATGGACGAGTGCCCAGCTGCCGTGAGCTCATTCCTTAAAGTTCCGGGTGGTGTTGGGTATCTGGTCAACCAGACCTGCTCCAACGAGCATGATGATAATGAGTATCTCTTGCAAGGTACAGACACACACTCATTTAATATCTGTTATCTACCATATCATCATATATATCAATAATTTGTTGGTTCCAGTGGTTATCTATCTTCACTGCTGAGCGTATAGTCACAGATTAAACTTCTATTCAGGACTATTAGTCCTATTATATGTGTGTCATCGGCAAGTCTTGATGATGCTTATTAATCTATCTAGTCATGTAGGCAGTATTGCATAGGCTTTGTGTACATAGGGATCCAATAAGATCACAATGAGATTTACAATATTTAAATTAATAAAAAAAATTTTTTGGGCCTGGTTAGAGGGTGTGAAGGTTTCAATTAGAATGGCCTCCAATGTTAGTAAAATACAGTCAATTAGTCGTTGTAAATCCCTAATCAAGTAATTGCATACTTTTCAGGTCTATCAGCATTCCTATTAGGAATATGTATACACTTCAACGATGATTCCATAGAAAACTACACAAAAGAATCTCTCCGGCAGCTGCTGCTGAAGAGGATAGGCATTGAGACCTTCGTAGCGAAGCTCGGCGAGGTCTCCAAACACGAGCTCTACAATAAGGCTGCCAAACATCCACAGCAGCGCGCCAAGAATGCTAATGACATTCTGATAGATTATGAATTCTGCAAATTGTTCAAGGCTCTGGAAAGTAAGTGAAAATTGTTGTTATGTTTAGTAGTCTCATTTTTATATCACAACAGCTTTAGGCACTTATAAATGTGCATGACCAACATGTCTTCAATGGAAGCACACAGGTCATAGTTTTTGTACGTTCCTCACCTCTCATTCATTGTCCCGCTTTCTGTTACTGTTTTAGCTCACTATATTCCTATTCTCATGTCTATTCCACGGGGCCCAGTTTATCTTATAGAAATCTGAAAATGTTTTCTAACATTTCACCTTCAGCCAGTTCTACTCAAAATGCATAACATTAAGAGAAATAGTTTCATCATAAGTTGTATTGTTTAATCTTTTTAATGGATATATATGTATGTACATATGTATACGTTTGTGATTAATATATTGTACTTGTATACAACATTATCATTCGCTAATGGCATTCATTAAAATTTGTTCACTAGATGTGCTGACGAAAAGCTTGGAGCCCCCTCAGATGACGGAGGCAGAGACCGAGCGAGCCCCCAGCGCAGACCTGGAGCAGTACAAGAGCCTGATCAGGCAGCAGGACGCGCGGCTGCATGAACTGGTGCAGCAGCTTGACAGTTTAGTGCAACAGAATCAGTCACTACAGGTCAGAGGTCTCACTTAAATACTTGTATTTTTTAAGCCGAGAAACTAGTAAACATGTCCATTATCAATAACTCATTTTTACCTTGCACTTACCATGCACACTTATTTTTAGCTTGAATATCTATAGCTTTGAATGATCGGAGCCTAAGTATTTCCAGTGTGCTATCACATAGGGTTCTGTAAAAAATGTGTCAACTACGTTTCCAGCCTGGCAACACATATATAATGTCCCACAAAAGTTTTATCAATGCCTGACCTATATGCATTTGGTGACAGCTTTGTTGCTGCATTTCATATGCAGCAGTACACATGCAGTTATGTTCATCTGCAGTATATTTGAGGGCTATAAAGGTCACAATTTTCAAACTGAAAGGCATATTATTTTAATGACAATTGCATCATGGTTAAAACGTTGTAAGTGTAATGTCAATGTGAATTCTTTACTCATGACATGGTTATACTTTGTAGGGTGCTCTAAACGACTCTCTTGCTGCCAATTCGCTGCTCAAGGATGAAAACACTGTTCTCAAAGCCCAAGTATCAGCGTCTACATCATTATCCGTCCAAGCGTCAGGTCCCGACCCCAAACTGTTGGAATCGGAAGCGAAAGCCGAGCAACTTGAACTAGAAATAGCCAGACTGAATGAGGTCGTGAAAACGACTAAAGCCGAACAGCAAACTACTGCTGAGGAGTTGGACAGGTTGAGGAAGGATCAGGACGATTTGTTAGAATTGCTCGCTGATCAGGTGAGCTCTTAAAAAATTAGATTTTATATTTTCCGCCCCTACATTGTATCATTGGACATAAGTCCTGTTTTCATGTATCATAGTGAATAGGTTTTATTCATAGTCTACTAGTAAAATGCATTGGTAGACTTCACAAACCTTATGGTACGTTCAGACTACGACAGAAATTCAGACATAAATGTCAGACATTAACATCTGTACTTTTTACACTTATACGGAATTTTCCACATAAAACTCATTTTATGCATTAAAACGCGATGCAGTGTATAT
>DWQT01002080.1:0-14955 GCA_018244895.1 Myscelus amystis hages | reverse complement strand
TTGTTCCGGCTAAACTCTGGAACGGCTGAACCGATTTTGACGGGACCTTCACTGGCAGATAGCTGATGTAACAAGGAGTGGATTAGGATACTTTTACTTTATGATTTTAACTATAACTTTTTTGTTAAATTCAAACGCGGATGAAGCCGCGAGCACAGCTACTCGTATTATTTATGAGCGGTTGTTATTAAGACCAACACGTGGTTAATGGTTGATTATATGATACTAGATGATCGCGTGTCTTGTGATCGTAAATTCGTTGTTTTAATGTGTTTTAATGGTTTTATTTTGAATATTTTTGAATGTATCAACCGGCGGTAACAACCTGTTACATTATTTGACCATTTACGGGTAGTTTGAGTAGGTTAGTATATGATTAATTTTTCATCTTATAATCACACTCGACTTCCGTTAGCCTGTAGCAATAATAACGTATGTTTTAAATCGTTAAAGATCTACGCATACATGGGACAGGAAGCGGAAGCGACTTTGTTTTATACTGTGTAAAGAAGGAATGGAATGGAATTGTGAAGCATTTTGCTTTTGAATATGTGAACAGTATTTCCCCGACGATATATTATGTGGGTATATTGAATTCTATATGCGAGAGAGTGGCGAGTGAAAATATTGCGAGTGTACAATAGAAGGCGCATGTTTCCACATTTCGTCGATACCGTTAGCAGAAGCTGCACGTAGCGAGATAAGCGT
The DNA here is from genome assembly GCA_018244895.1 of Myscelus amystis hages. NCBI lineage: Eukaryota > Metazoa > Arthropoda > Insecta > Lepidoptera > Hesperiidae > Myscelus > Myscelus amystis. The sequence continues at coordinate 14,247 of DWQT01002080.1, read as the reverse complement.
GCGTTAGGCCGTTTTCATACGGAACTTTTTTACAACCCCGGTTTAGTCTGCTACTAAACCGGGTTTCCTCTAAGTGACGTTTTAGGTCATACACTGCGTTTGTTTTTATAACACTTACGTTTACAACCCCATTTTAGTCCGCCACTAAACCGGGACTAATCTAATCAAGGTTTTTGCTTATACGCTGCGTTTGTTTTTAATAACATTTACGTTTACAACCCCATTTTAATCCGCTACTAAACCGGGTTTCCCCTAAGCGACGTTTGAGGTCATACACTGCGACTATTTTTTAAAATTCGCTTTGCGTTATAGTGTAGTGGCAAAGACCCTTATTGAGAGGTCCCGGGCTGGAATCCATTAAGGAGCACATTAGAAATATCTACAAAAGCGATATGTAGGTACTATGTACATTAACTGTTCAGATAAGCAAATTACATTATAAGCAATATATAGAATGTATATTAAATGTTGAATCAGAAAGCCGTGTTTGAAATTATCCCTACTTATTATTGTTGTTAAATTTGTTTACGCTTAAACATTCGTAATCGCGAAATTCGTAATTGAGTGTCCATAAAGAAAAATGTTTATACGCATTTTGGAAAAATCCCCACGCACGCGGCGTTGAAACGCGCCGTGTGTAAGCAGCCTAAAACGAAAACAGCGAGCCAGCCTCCCAATTACAGCTATCGTTGGGAATATCAACTGTTGCAAATTGTACTCCGCGGGATGATAGCGGGTGCATTGACATCGCGTTTGAGGTGCACGCGCGAACAATGGCGGACTGCGGGATGGCTGGCCTCGTGGTGCAGCGGTGGGACACCTCGGCTGCGGAACCGGAGGTCGCGGGTTCGATTCCTAAACGGCACATTGGTTTGTTCTGTGTCGTGTCGTGATAAAATCTATACAATTATTATTATTATTATTATTATATATGTTTTGTATGTTTGTCACCTGTCCGGCTACCATAACACAGGCATTAAATTGCTTTTTGGAATCGGATAGCCGTGTGTGGAATTGTCCTAAGATATTATTATTCTTTTTTACCCGCCGATCGCTTTTACGTGTTCCACTTGCGAAAACAACTCTCCCCCCCCCCCCACTTTTTCTCTCTTTCTAGGTATGTATCCCACATGGTGATGGGGTCAGCTATATAATTCATTTCAATAATCTATGTATATACAATAATCAATATACCTACTATATGAAATTTATTTTATCACAGATAAAAAATGCATTCTAATTGTAGTTTTAAATCGCTAAATTTAATACAGTGTAGTCGTACAATGTGTTTGCAGCGATTATAGCGCTTAATGCTGCAATTATTAGCCGCCAGCATTTAATACGTCTAGACTACAAGTGATATTTAGCTTCATTCCGCTCTACATACGCTGCTTTTGCAAGGTTCTTGAAGACAAATCGTCATAATCATAAAGTGGTAGTGAATAGGCAGTTATTTATAATTACTTATCCGTAAGTATCTGACTGTGTAATTTAATATGCAGAGTAAAAAAAAATTCTATCTAACCCGTTAGGGTCCTGGCGTGATTGTTATGTATGTGTAAAAAAAGAGTGAAATATCTATTTAGGAGCCGTGACGGAAAGTGTTATGACGCTGTCTATGTCGTCGCGTTCTTATCTCATGTTTTTCTTCATCGTTATAATGAATGATATTCGACTCTTGATTTTCGAAAACGTAACGCTTTGAAAAGTGAAAAGTACGTGCTTAGATTTGAACCCAGTACGGGACTAACTTGAATCTATGAGCCATCACTGCTACGTTAACCACAATACGCGTGTGTTCGCAGTGACCGTTATCCATTTGTCTATCTATCTTCTATGTATTCTCTATATATAGGAGAGTTACAGCGATATATTGACTCATCACGATATCTCCGAAACCAGAAGACCAAGAGATTTGAAATTTGTTAGGAATATTCCTTTCGGCGAGTAGAGGTCACTTAAGAACGGATTTTACGAAATTCCACCTGTAAGGGGGGTTGCGGGGGTGTTAATTATAATTTATATAGCAAAGCAACGTTTGCCGGGTCAGCCAGTTAAGCAATATTATAATTAAAAGCTATTTAGAACGAGGTTTGAGGATAAATAAACGGATATCGACATTAAGTGGACCGCAACTACTAGTATATAATTATCGTTATTTTAAATCTTCATTATGTACATTGGTAATAATAAAGGTTGGCTGTAAACCTCTTTACCGCGTCTGTGATTTATTTCATCAATAAACATATATAGACATATTGGGTGCAATGGTTTCTGGTTACGTAGTGATATTGCATGTTCCAGAAAGATCTAACGAAACATTCCTGGAGCGTTAGTGACCCTGATCGCGTATCCGGAGGTTCTGGGTTCGATTCCCGTCCAAAACAAAATGCTACAAAAACATTTATATGTAGATATATATAAAAGTAACTGTGTGTATATACATATGTATGTTTGTCAACCGTACGGTTACTACGCGGTGCCTAGTTTGGTATGGTTAGGTGTATTTGTTAACCATGGGTTGCAAAGACCATGTTCTATCTGGCGATATGTCTCCTAAGGTTTTGCTGCTCCAAATAAATGTAAATAAAATACCGATCTCTTATAGACATGCCGTAATTACCTACTATTTAGTATCTACAGCTATAAACTTACAAAGAAGCCATTAAAACCTTTATGAATACCTATGTAATACAGATTGCAAGATAATAAAAAGATTTAATTTTTTTTTTAATGCAACAAATCAGCATTTTCTATCAGAAAAAAGTAGAAAAGCAATACTATTGAGTGGCCAGCATTCATTACTGTATAAAAAAATAAATCTATCGCCGCCATAAATACAATTGAATGAGTAAATTTTTTATTTATTCCCACTGACTAGCAACTAACTTCAGAGTGATATTTCGAGACTGCAACCGCTGCAACTTCATACTGTTACTTTCGTATGACGAATCTTAGAATTTCACTCTCATCAATTTTTGGTAGCGCGACTAAAGAAGTACAACTTAAAAAAAAAAAGGCCATAGATACAAAAATATAGTTTTACTACACACGTTTATATATTATTTGCTTTTATTGAGGCGTAAATTATAAATTGTTACGGGAATATCTAACGATACCAAGCACTGAACTGACTCAATATTTCACTTCCGATTTATCTGTAATTGATAAATATCGTGGCGGCCGCGCCGTAAATTCTCGTTTGCCGCCATTTCTAACTAACGTTCGATCTTTGAATGTGGGGACAGCATCCCCCCTTCGCCTTGTGAAATATTAATACCTATAAAGCACGTCTAGTCTATAGATATCTGTAGCTCGCAAAAAGTAGTATTTACGTTATAAAACGAACAAATTACATTTGCAACACTGCTGGCAAAAAAAAAAAAAAACAATAAAAGCATATTAAAATTTGGACATTTTGGTAGGTATGATTTGCGCGTCAGTTAATCACATATTGAAAAAATATCGAATTTAAATTCCGCAAATATCGAATTTAAACCAACTTAATTATTAACGTGTATTTTTTAAATTTCGAATACGTTTGAACGCGTACAACCACTTACATGTAATTAAAAAATTAAAATATCGTACAACAACCCGGGGTCAACGCACTAATTAACCGGTTGTAATGTGTACGATAATGCACGTGAATTAAAAGGCGTTAGAAATGAGTTTTGAAATTGAATTAGAATCGAATCATTCGGCCGGTGTATTAATGACTGCGATGATCATCAATCATTGACGCTAAAGACTGAAATTCATTAGCATCTGATAGCTCGATATTCAAGGCTCCGAGCGACCTGTAATTACGTAAACAGAATGGCAATTAAAAGCGGAAAATCGTAAACTATCGCACATTAATTTGTTACATGTTAAGTATTTTCATTAAAACTAAACGTGATGTGCCTAAAGTATGATTTGAAATTCGAATCATTTCTTTTGGCGCCAATTACTCATAACCGGTATTATTAGTCTCTGATATTAAATAAATACAGTGCCTATTTTATTACAGTAAGTTGAAAAATCACACTAAAATTATTTTTGATAATGTATTTATTTTAATCGATAACAATGAGATCTACACAAAACGTTTGAAAATGGAATTTAGCGTTTTTTTATTGTTGGTTTCGTCTACGATTACATTAAATCTCGAACAAAAATATTATAATATTTTTATATGCTGTATATACCTTTAAAGGCAAGTCATTTCGAACACAACTTTAATGTATTGAAATTACCAATGTATAGTGATAAGCCAATGGTGTATCTATTAAATAAATAAATAAATAAATATATTGCAATTTTTTAAAAAACGGGTAATATAGCAGAAAAAAAAAACATTTTTTTTTAAATTTAATGTATTAAAATGTATTCAATAATTACGTGGTATATATTTTTACCTCGCGTTATCCAGTTTTTCATGCACATAATAATATGCCAGAGAACAAAATAAAACACACCTGAATAATTTCATTACGACACTCGCAAAAGAAGGAGTCAAGTGAAATATTACTCGCTCTAATGACTGCGAGAGACCTGCTTAATGACCTAGGTTTTGTTTTAGTACGCCAATAATATACCGAGAATTATGGTATAATATGGTATAATATTATGGTATAATATATACCGAGAATATACCGAGAATTATGGTATAATTTTAAATAATTTAAATATAGGTTGTAAACGTTTTCAACACACTGTATTTAAGGAGACTTGAAACTCAATTGGCTGTGTAAGCTACGTGCATTTTATTTAATGTAAATAAATTTTAGTTTCTATACCTATTTTAATACCTTTATATTGCAAATATTTGTTTATTGAATAGGATTTAGTTTAATTTAATTTAGTTTAGTTTAATTTAATAGCTATATAAATTTTGTTTATTTTATAAGTTGCTTTACTTAATGTGATGTGATTTCCTTGTTTACCTATATAGGTTTTAATAAATATAGAGTTCATGTGAATTCACATTTTAATGTAGATTAATGTGTACCTACTGATCAATTATTAATTTTGAGTTTAAACTTATTGTTATAGTTATATTTTTCAGTTTATATGCATACTTATTTGATTCGCTGCTGCTAAGTAATTAGCAATTCATACCTTCTTACAATCCGAATCCGGTAAAATCGGATCGGTAAAGACGCGAACAATAGATCACAGGGGTAGACAGAGAGAGAGAGAGAGAGAGAGAGAGAGAGAGAGAGAGAGAGAGAGGCAGAGAGAGAGCCAGAGAGAGAGAGAGAGACAGAGAGAGAGGATCCTGGTCAACTTTCTTTCGCATCTCTGGTTTTCATCGAATTACTCATATCGGCTTCTACACTAGATGTGCTTACGACCCGGCATTCTATAAGCAGGTCTGCGCGTTTTGAATAAGATACGTCCGCCTAGATTCTACATAAGCCGACAGTCGAGTAAATTCTCCATAGCAACAATTGAAAGTAAAACAATCCACATAACATTAAATCAGATACCCAGTACCTACATAAAGACAACGGGACAAAGCTAAATACCCACGCTACACAAGTTAAACACACACTTTACGCTTGTAACAGTGTACGGAACGTGTCCACTTTGTTGCGCGGTGTACGTACACACGTGCGCGATGAAAATAAAAAAAACAAGACAACCTAACCGCCTCGTAATTTCAGCGCGTTTAATAAAACACGAAACCTATCGTCTAGTGAAGCGACACGTATAGAGAAAACCGGTAAATTCTTTAACGACGTGACAATAATCGGACTTACAATATGGCGGTTCTAAATTTGAAAAAAATGACAGCTAACGCGCGACGCCCGTGTTTGCGCTCATTGAGTAGTGTTGTGCTGCGGTTCACATAAATACCGCGTTAAAGGGACTCCAATTTTCATTAAAAGGTCGCATGATTCACGCGCACCGAACGTTTTATTGACAGTTTTAGTAGCGGGAAAGAGCGCCACACACGCGCCGATGGTGGATTCAATTTAAAAAGCGGAATGAGATAAAAATAAATAAGTTCAGAGAGACACTTATGTTTAGAGGCGGTCGTAAAGATAGGGTTAACTGCCACGGTATCGCGGTACAAAACATACCAGGCGCTGACCGGTTGTGCCGGCGATAGTGCTGCTCGAATACACCTCGATACCCTACATTTATATCAGAGTCAACTGTAATCGACAATATTTTTTGTGTGCCTGTTTAGGGAGTCTTTAGACCCTGACTGCAAAACCGGGTTCAATGTTTGTTCTGTATCTGGATTTAATAAAGAAATATGTAAGTGTTGTATAGTATGATATGTGTAGTTTATTATTTTTCTGGTCAGGTTCTGCCTAGTTTGTGGTAAAATGGTTTTATGAGGGTGTGGCAGGTTCTAATAAAATTATAATTAAATAATCATATTACTATTTCAACTCAATATACCGTTAGTGTATGTCGTTAGTGTATGTCTTAAAAGTATTAACGGGATAGTCTAAGAGAAATGAAAGTAGTTTTAATACCGAAAATCATAATTGGACCTTAAACGAGTATTGAATTTTAAAATTTATGAGTTACACTTAGTTTTACTATAATTCCACTTATACACAAAAATAAATATTTTTTATAAAATTCATTAGTAAGAAATACATTATAATAAAAGTCTCTGCGGTTTATGAGACAGCCGATATATTTGCATTTATCGATACCTTTCAATCCTTCCCATCACTACACAGGTGTCAAATAAGATCAGTATTGTGGCGCGGACGCGAGCATTTAAATCAAAAGCAGCGGTTCGTTAGGGACCTTGTCATTGTAATGGCAGTAAACTTTTACCGCGGATTCCATCAACGGGTGTTTGAGGCTGAGTGCGACAAGGTTGCATCCGAGCCGGCGGGAGGTCCAGCTGTTAATAAAGTGGATTTGTCGACATCGGTATAACGCTTTATGGTTTCGACGGCTATAAGCACCGTTGAATCGGTATTATAGCTATCTTAGGCCCTAAGATAATGATCCTTAGTTCCGCGCTGGCTAAAAGCGGCTTCATAGATCTTAAATTACATTATCCTGACCTCTGTAATGTGGAAGTTTTCACTTCTATGTTTTCTTCTGAAGATATATAGTTTTTGTTAGTTAAAAAGTGCGTGGCTAGGACCCGAAACCTGGACCACGAAATGAAAGCTGTTTATATAGCTTTCTTTACAGTGATTTGCTCAAGTGGTATATCGAGTGATATTTTCTCTGAAAAAATCACTTTTTAAATTTCGAAATGCGTGCCAGGTTTTGAACACCAGACACCCCAAAATGGGTAGCTGAAACCCAAACCACTATACCACTATGACTTCCAGTATATATCAAATATTTCAATATCATGCCATAGGTACATTTATTTCCATTAAGACGAGTTCGGAAAACACACCACATACCCACCTTTAACATACTCGGCTGATTTTTATCAATATTTTGTTAAATTTGAATAATTAAGTCGTAACTTTAAACTTATTACGTTTGTTTATATGCGAACGATTAATAAATATCGCTAGATTGTAATCGATTTTATTTTATCGGCGTCAAACTTAACGGTATTAAACTTGAAAAAATGCTGGCAGTTGTCAATAAACGTTAAAAAAAATTATATCGTGCACACTAAATATTTTTTTACGATCATTAAATATTATCCGTGTTGTACCGGGAGGCGGCGTATTTAAATATAATATTAATATATCACGATTATATTTATTTATGCGTATTATATATTACACGTTTCGAAAAATCGATTCTGTATCGAATCGATAACGCGGCCGCGGCGTTCCGATTTATCGATTTATATGTTAATGTGAAAATCGACGTACTCATTGACTGACATGTCGTATGTTTATAAACGTTATGGGGTACCGAAGTATTAGGGCGTAGTTAGAGGACAAAATAATTCTGTTGAGAAAACCGCATAGAATTATACTTTGTTTATTTACCGGTTTTTGTCACATGACCAGAGGAGTAATAGCTTAACGGACTATATAGTGGATTAGCTGACTCTGGTCTGAGCTGAAACTCTCTCATTGAGAGGGGACCCTTACCAGCAGTGAACCAATAAAGGTTCAAAATAACATACCTTACAAATGTTATAATATGTATAATATTTTCTGAGCTGTGTGAAGTCTACGTATCTAATTTTGTAGGTAAGTAAATTTATGAGTGTACTTTGCACCAAAGCCGATGTAAATAGTGGATGTACTAAAACTTTTGATATAACATTGCAATATTGGGTATTAAATTGACGGTTTCGAGCTTAAATATATGTTAATTTTAGTCTAAATATCAATTACAGTGTAATTGTATTTCTCGAGCCGTTAAAGGCACAATATGGATTAAACTAATAATTGTGCAGTCTGCAAATATACCCATATTGATGCAAATCAACGTCTTTGTAGGTCCTTGACAATTTGCTTGGTATAAGTAATTCACTTTTATAATTTACGCGTTACTTGACAAGAGAAAATTTTCCTCGCTTGTTGAAAATTTTCCTCACAATAATTCACTGGTGCATTCAATATATATGAATGGGGCGCGAGTACGTTTGTTTATCGAATAATTTCCGAGATATTCGAACTGTGATCGTCCGGGTCGCGACCCCGCTGGCGCCACAACGGTAATACCACTGATAACGCACACTACTAGTGGCCCGCGGCGATATACCGCGAATCGATACAGACGATTAACCGAATCGATATCCGTATCGATTCCATACCAATCCTAGATCGTTTACACATAAAATTGACAAACTTAAAAAGGTAATTTAACTTGGGCTTTTTTATTCTATCATATTTATTGTTTAGTGTTATTTACAAAAAAAATGCAACTATCTCTAAAAAACCGTAACTAATACCACTTCAACATTACACTTCAAGATTCAACAATCGACATTCAAACTTGACATCCCTAATACAGTTAACAGAAACCCTAATTACCGATTCAAAAATCGAAACTCAAATTTGACATCCCTAATACAGTCGAAACACAAACCCTGTTTACCGATTCAACAATCGATACTCAAACGACATCCCTAATACAGTCGACAACAGAAACCTAATGCTCTGAAATAATTATTTTGACCAGCGGTTAATGATTCAAAGATGTCGCCGCATTATAATTAAAGAGTAATATAAATTCCATGGAATTAATTTGTATTAACTAATAACGAATGAATTAACTAATAACGACCGTCCGATAACAGATTAGGTATGTTCCTTACATTTTTATGTAGTTTTTTAAAGAGTAACCAATGAACAGGCAATAGTGACAAGCGCATACTGCCATAGACATCTTCAACCAGCCTCTAATAAGACTAGGACTAGGGCTGTTAGTGTGAATTAGTTAATAATAATACCCCGGATATCAGTGATAGCCCTTTGAAATTTATCCCATTCCAGTGGGTCTGAAATCAAATCAAAGTATCTGGGAATTGAACGCGTTTTATAACTAGAAATTTAAATACCACTCGCTATAACGATGAAGGAAACTATAGTGGGGAAACCTGCACACGTACGGATGTTATAAAGTATATAATAATTTCCGAGGTATGTGAAGTCTACCAATCTACCAGCCAGCGCGGTAGACTCTAGCCTGAAACCTCGCTATGACTGGAGATCGAACTGGGATCCGAAGATCCGAAAAAAATTCGAAAATATGTAGATCCGAAAATCCGAAGATCCGAAAATATGTATATCCGAAAACCCGGAGATCCGAAAGGTGGAACAAAACTATCAATTACACCTATTTAAACATCGCTTAGTATCCTATTGCATTGTTACGATTTAATGACAATGTTAACCCAGCGATCTGAAGTAACATCGCGTGACATCCGTGACATAACTCATCGTGCGAACTCATTACACCGAGCACCGGTCCCGTGGACCCGTTTTGAACTCGCACGGGTTAACCCGCACGACCTTGGGATATGCCCTTGCACATTGTGCAGATGCCCGAAAATATCCCAAATATGACATGGATTATGATATTGTAAGTATTTTTACCGACAAAAATATTTTTGTACAAGTAACACGACAGGTTGTAAGGATGGCGATATTTGGCGGTCGGTACTTTCTGCTTACCACCATGGAATTCTTAGACAGTCTTCAAATCTGTCAATATACTTTTCACTGGTCTAATGAACGAGTGAAAAGAACGCAGTGTGAACGAACTAAGAGACGAACATATGAAAATGATGAAAAGACAGTCTTCTTTACATAGTATAAAACAAAGTCGCTATCTCTTCCTGTCCCTATGTATGCAAAAATCTTTAAAACTACGCAACCGATTTTGATGCGGTTTTTTAAATAGATAGAGTGATTCAAGAGGAAGGTTTACATGTATAACTAGTGCAAGGCTTCGCACGCGTTGCAATTCAGAAATTCTTAACGGCAATAAGTAAAAATGTAGTATATGAATATAGATATTCCAAAGATAGCAGGAAGTTTTCACGGTATAGGGAAAGGGGATTTTTTAAATCCGAATTAAAAGCGCGCGAAACCGCGGGCAAAAGCTTGTAGAATAACATGAACGGAGGGTAAAGAATTAAATGACAAACTAGTCAAAAGAACGGAGAGGCGAACGAATATAAGAACTGCACGAGTATACTCGTAGTGAACAAAAAGAAAAGTGTGTTCCCAGTTATGTGGCAACACCTATCTTTGTAAAAGATACCGGATAATAACAACAGTGAAAGGCGGTTCCCAGGTTTTCATTCATTTTTTATCTGTAAGGCTATCGGAGGCGGCAATTACTTTAAATTAACGAGTCAGTTACAACTACAAGCAACTATTAGCGGCGGACATAAAATTGTCGTGAATCGCTAAACATGTCAAGGAGCTTTTGTGGCAATTGAAAATGAAACGATGTAATTGCATCTTATTGACGGTAGATATATCAAATTGTGAATGGCTTGTTAGTAGAATAATCTGGAATATAATGGACATAATGTGAAAACGCTTAAAGAACATTATTTGTACACTTGTCAAATTCGTCTACGCAATTACTAGACGCTCTAATAAAATTACTTTTATTTTAATTTGGTGTGGAATTTTCCAGCCAATTGCAAAAATGAACTTCTATATTACAATTATCTATGAGTTTAAATGAGGAATTCGAAAAAAGAATGCCAATGGAACGCTGGTTTACTGTCAAGACTATTTTCACATTCCAAATTTAAAATTGCCGAATCAGACACAGTTCTAAAGTTAAAACAAAACGCTATCTGGCCAGGATTGTTTTAAATGTTGTGTTGTTAAATATTTCGATTGTTCCTGGGTTACATTTTTATGTACAACGTTGTATCACAAATCTGTGAGGCTTTGAAGCCTGACAAGCTTAACCTGTGCTCTAGTACTTGTGTATGACCTACTTATATTTGATCTGGTTTCATAAATCGCGACATATTGTATTCTAAGAATTCTCTTCATTCTCATTCTATATGTATTAACTTTTATATATATTTGACTGCCATCTTAGTAGTCGTTAGAGATCCCACCGCTAACCCGGAGGTCGTGGGTTCGATTCCTAACCAGGACAATTATTATGGAAGATATTATTTTAAATAACAACAAAAACAGATGTAGAATATGAGTGTTGATGGATATAAGTGTCGATCAAGACCAGGACTGTCCTAGTTCGACCAAATGGATGAAGGTTGCTGGGGATCAAGAGTCTCCGAAATGAGATGATGAGATGAGTATGAGAGCGATGAGTGCAAAAGCACATTTCATTTCTAAGAATGGATATTTATACATTGACTTTTTAAATACAAGCACCCGAAATTGAAGTGTCATTTACGAAGCGTCGCCTGAAAAAAATTTAGCGAAATAATGACCGTATTAACACAAAACGTGGTTTCGCTGTTTACGTAGGCATAATAACGATATTAGGCATGGTTTAAGAGATATTTTCATATATTTACGGCGAACAAATGTGTCTTCAATGCACTCACGGGCTATGAGACGTGGGATTTCGATGCACTCATTTACACACCCGATGAGATAATAAACTCCTAACTGTTAAAATAGGAACAAAGATTTGAAAAACGAACGTCTACGATAGTCACTTAATGTATGTACGGACGCGAAAACATTTGAAATAAGAATACTTTCGATTGTTCATTTAAAAGCCCCCGTGGTGCTCTGCTAACTTTAAACTATATGGGACAGGAAAAGATATTTAAATTCAAACATCACTTCTATGTCAAATCCACATATTACAGATTCATTGCATCATTCGAATACATTTTGAATTCTATCTGTTTCCTTTGCAGTAAATAACTTCATTGTACGCTTGAATGAATTTGAAGCGTTTCAATGTTGAATATTGTAGGGTAAAATTGAACATTTTCGAAAGTTGGCATAAATATTAAATTGACTTTTAATACCACTTATATAAACGTCATTTAATATTGGAAATAAATATTTGTTATCTATTACATATCATAGATAAGTAAAATTAAACTATTCAAAATAGGTAAAATGTTTATTGAAATATTTCCGCTTTGTCGCTTCGGGCGTATTGTAAATTTATTGATGTCGATTAATTTAATATTCGGGCATCCAATATTTCTATTAGTACCCAGTCGTTTATTAAATTGATTTATTTATTTATGTTATTACCGTTGCTTAAAGTGTCAATATTTATTTTTGAATGACATCGCTAGTCTCAATTATTGTTTCGATTTTAAACTGATATTGCAAAATTGTAAATATTTTATAATATATTACGTACCAATCATTAAATTTATCGCAGCGAAATGAAATTTGAATCACTTTTTAAATTAATTAATAATGCAGGAAAAATACGCGTAGAGAAATGTAACAGGCAAGATAATATCTTATGTAGAGTTTTGTTTTTAAAACAACATGATAAATGATTACATGGCGACGTAAAATTAAAAACAAAACAAAATGTCACTTCACTGTCCACGAAACGAGGAATATTGTATGTCATCTAAACAAGAATATTGTGTAACTTACAGTCGAAATGCTAACAATATAATAAGTAGGTATCTAGTCAATTTTAGCGTATTGATAATATTGTATAATACCTAATCACATTTTTATGTTAACGTTAATATTTCTACTATTAGGTATAAGCAGACTATTCCATATTATTCTATATATTCTATATTATTCAATACTAGTGTAGTCTCTATTCTCATTTTTAAAACCATAGCTTACGCTAGTCTAATGGGGGTTGCTGACTTAACATTTCTTAGGAAACATGAGGAACTTTAGAGTGTTCAGGTTTCCTCACGACGTTTTCCTTCATCGTTGTAAGAGATCTGTTGTAAGACTTACTTATGTATAATATTTAATAATTTAGTCGGCACTTAAAAGTCCCAAGTTTGTTTCCGATTATAATTACATCACGTGAAGAACAGTTGTTTTTACTTTAATTAATAGCTTTACATTTAGATTATCCGAGATTATTAAGCTTCACAGTAATTCATAGTTAAGCGAACATGTTTAACAATAATTAATAATTAAGCCAAGAGTGTCAAGTACTTACGTAAAATTCTGTAGGTCCTTACTAATTCCATTAGAATCACAGCTTAACGAAACCCAATCAAATATTATCAGGTTATTTATATTTTATATTATCTTTAAAACTCTATGTGTCACTTCAATTTTAAATTTTTCGACTTGTGTTTAAAACATTTTAAGTTTCAATAAGCTACTATTCAATGCTTTGGTTTCAAATTTTATTAAATTAAGCAAAATTAATTGTTATTTTAGTATATTAATAAATGTATAACAGGATAATTATTTCATTCGCGACACAAAAACAGTGTATAACTCAGAAAGCGCGGTTTCTGTGATTGCTTAATTTGCATAAAACTCTCGCCCCTTATCGCTAAAAGCAGGCACTTTGTGAAAACTTTGTCTTATTGCATTTTGATTTGACGGAAATGCGCCCCGCGATAATTGATATCATTGGGGGTCAAAGGCGGAATTGGTTGTTATTGTCATCTTTGCTTTTCCGAGATTCTCTATGAATTTTTAATGCGCTACCATTTTTTATCGGTAATTTAACCGTCAATTGTACTAATGACATTTGGGTTTTATTCAACTTCACTGGTTTAATTTCCAAACGGCTACAAATTATTTAAATTGTTGCGCAAATTAAGCTTATTTATTTTAATGAAAATCATATTGTAATAAATATCATTTATCGAATTTTATGACGTAAAAAAACCGAATTCGAACTGCTAATCGAATACTGAGATCCGTTTGTTTTGAATTTCGAACGATTTGT
>DWQT01002079.1:0-14959 GCA_018244895.1 Myscelus amystis hages | reverse complement strand
TATAAGTGTAAATAGCACAGACATTAATGTCTGACATTTATGTCAGAATTTGTGTCGTAGTCTGAACGTACCAATAGTCAAATGTTCATGCTTGAAACACATAATTGAAATAATATTCTTATGCATTACAATTGTTTTGTTACGTTATTGAAACGCAAGTGTAATTTGGAATTTGTGCATATGTCCCAATATAGAGTGGAAACAGCTGCAGTAAGTAACACAGCAGTGATACAATTTGGCACAACTTCTAGATAAATGTCTGGTAGTACATAAGCATAGCAATATAAAATTAAGTATATATATCTCTCGCTACAGATAAGTGTGAGTACTAATGCTATTGAGCGTTAATTCTGACCATTGTGTATGGAATAATAAAGAATAAATGAATATAAGATTATTTGCCTGTGTGACGATTTTGTGGTATGGTGCATCGCCGTCTGTTATACTGTTTAAAGTGAAAAATAACACTAAAAAGAAAAGTGAAAAAAATTATCGCCTTATTCAGCTAAATTCCCTACATAGTAGATAGTAGATAGATCACATTTGTGCAATATAAGGCGATGCAGAATATTTGAAGTGTTACTTACTATGCTATAATAACAGTATATTATGTTATGTGTTATCTTGAATATCCTTATATACCTACTGGACTCTGCACTGATGCATCCCTCTTTTGTACCTGTAATTTTGTTTATGTATCGGCTGAAATTAGAATTATTTAGATCACAAGAACAGAAACAATTAACGAAATGTCCGTAATTAAAATGTTTTGTTTTACTAACACTGGTCGGTTCACTTTATATATAAATTAAGAAATATGTAAATATGATTAATATGAACGCTATATAAGGAACCAAGTTGTGTTTAGTGTAATAATGAACACCTCAAACTGCTCTCTAGCGCTATGTTATTCTTATGTACTGCATGCTTATGGTTTATATATATATATATATATATATATATATTATATAATACACACACGGTCACACCAATTCTGTAATAACTCAATATCCACCAACACTATGTACTTGACATGGATGTATCTGCTTTTAATTGTTGTTTTTTCAGGGATCCGCGGCTACCTTGTCACTTGACCGTTACAATGTTGTCAATATGAGAGCATGTGACTTATAATACAATTCAATCGTTGTTTTCTTTCAGTTTCTTTGCATGTGAGCGTGTTTTCATTTTATTGTTTGATATTGAACATTGTAAAACGCAAATCGTACTCGTGTTAATTACTTGTGTACTATGTGAACGTTTGAAGGGCCACCCGTAGTGTTGCAGGTGCCCGTAGGCGCGTCGCCGACGCCGCCCTACGAGCCGCCGCCCCCCCCCAGTGTAGCGATTGTGCCACGTTTGTCTGTTTGTCTGCTTGCAGAGCGCAGCCGGCGCGCCGCGGCGGGACGCCTCTCCGTCGTAGTTTATTAAATTGTTAAGATACATTTGTAACGTAAGCCGATTCGGTCCGGCGACGGCCGCGCGCGCCGCCCGCCGCCCGCCGCCCGGCGCCCCGACGCCGCGGCCGGTTTCGTTGATTAACCCTTTCTATTATAATTATAATATAAGTGCTGTACGGACATATCATTTTTTTTTTCATTTCTCATTGGGCGTTCCGTCAAATGTTGTGAAACCGGTTTCCCGTATTTGAGATTATACATTTTACGCTGTGACCGCTATCCAACGTCGACGATGTTTTCCAGGCCGTGTGGTACATTTTATGATCTGTGTACTCTATATTATTTTTTTTGTATCGTGTGAAATTCTATTGGTCATAATATTTATAATGTACATATATATATTTACGTATATTCTAAATAACATGTTGTGTCGATTGTCGTGTTGCGATACTCATTTTGACATGCCAGTTTGTCCAGGTGTTAACTGTAGAATGCCACACAGCCTTTAACGATGTAACAAAGAGACTCGACGCGGAGCTATAGACAGAGAGAGAGAGAGAGAGAGAGACAAACAGAAAGATACAGAAACTGACAGCGTAAAGCGAGACAGAGCTACTTCGCCCCTATGAGGAACCGAGGTAAATGCACTGTAAATCTGTTAACGTACTACCGAGTGATTAGTGTGTAATATCTGCCGTCGATATCTTGTGTAATCTCAACTCGAAATTGAACCAAACGCCGTCGTATTGGTTCACCTTCGACGCTGTATACGTTTATGATAATTTGATTGTGTGTTAGTTTTGTAAGATAGGGACGTCTCGACGCCTACACCGCTCACTTAACGGGCACCGTACAGAGTTGCAGTTAGTATAATATGTATTTTTTTTTTTAAATATTAAAACTTTTAATTTTATCATTATTATTATTATTAACATTAAACTTTAGATTTTTTGGTAATTAAGAAATTAGGTGTGTCACTATTATTATAACTACTTCTACTAGTGGATAATATTAAGAAGAAAAATAATATAGAAACGTAAACGAATGAAAGAGACCACGCGAAGGTAATGTAAAGCGGGGGCGACGCCGCGCCGACCGCCGGGCGCGGCGGCCCCGCCCCACACATTGTATTAATGTTAAGGATATAAAGTGTATGTTGATTGAATCGTGTTCATTTTATTTATAATCATTGAAATTCTATCCACAGACCCGGAGGTAAGTCGTCACCCTAAGGCACCGTACTAGTGCGACATATCAAATAATTGGTACACTTGATAATTTTTTATTTTTTGCCGAATTTACACTGAATGATTTTATCGTCCGTTCTCTTGTCCCCGTCCACGTGTCTCGCCTGTATACTGTGGCTTATTTTTTTTCTGTCATATCATTGATTTCTATTGTGATATAACTGTGTGAAGAATCATCTCTCCCTGTGTTTTGTTATGAACTGTGCACGGAGATTCTTTTTTATTATTGTCATCTTTAGCATTTGTTGCTGTTGTTTGATTTTTTCGTTCCAAAGGGGGGAGGCGAGGGGGGGGGACGCGACCCGGCAGCGACCGTTCGATGGCGGGGAGACGCCACATATGAGCTCCATATCTCCACATCAATGGCAATACTCTGAAATATCGCTTGTAGCTGATGCCATGCTATGATTGAAGTACATTTAATCTCTAAAACGTGCATAATAATAATGCTTCTAAATAGACTTATTTAAACATTTAAATAACTGGCCCGATATGATGTATAGGTATTATGAAACGTTTTTGGTTTTGTTTTTTTTTTTTTTTTTCAAATAGTCCAAGGCCAGCGCAGACAAGAGACCCGTCGTAGCGAAGGGAAAATTCCGCCAAGCGTCCCAAATATGCTTACGGGAATTTTATAATTGAATACTTGAAAGTGAACGAATAAAAAAAAAACTGCATTTTGTACGCCCGCGGCGTTTCAGTTACAAATAAATGAATGAATTTTGAGCTACAAAAACTAATATGCCGCCGACCGTCGCCTGTCTGCGCCGAACTTTGTATGTCCACTGAAGACTTTATTCATCGCTTCTCGTTTTATCATTTTATTTCTTAAGTGAGTCGGTTAATTTCAGACGTTAATTTCAGATATATTTATGCGTACACTGGCCACATTTTCCCACACAAAGATTTAAAAAAAAAAACCTAACTTTTTTATGCCTTACTATTCTCATGTTTACCCCCCACCACTCTCCCGACTTCCACTGGCTATTTACTGACGTGACAATGGCAAAAGTGGCAGCTAGTGCTATAGGGTAAATTATATCAT
Organism: Myscelus amystis hages; assembly: GCA_018244895.1. Taxonomy (NCBI): domain Eukaryota; kingdom Metazoa; phylum Arthropoda; class Insecta; order Lepidoptera; family Hesperiidae; genus Myscelus; species Myscelus amystis. Next base: position 11,267 of record DWQT01002079.1, on the reverse strand, counting down.
GGAACAATAGACCGTAAACCAAATAAATAACTAGATATAATCCAGTACATAATAAATAAATATATACTAATACTAGGATAATATAAATTACTATCCTGACTAAGTATGGTACTCAGTTACATCGTATTACGAACCGTAACATTTTAACTAGAAGCTGTATAAACATACATACATTTATATATGTGAATTGGAACATAATTTTCTTCTGTGCAATAGTCCTCCGCATGTACAGGCCGAAAGGTGCATTGCGAAATGTGTCGTGCTTATGATATTGTCTTGATTTTGATTCACGGGTTATATGTATACCATATGATATGAAAGGTACTTCAATGTTATGAAATCTCCATTTTACTTAACCTATAAAAGTGTAAATAATTCCAGCCTCAATAACAGTATGACAACAACAATATGATTTATTCTGTCGGTATGTGTACATTTGAATATTCTCTCGACTATACAAATAGAATGCATTTATATTTTAGTGCACTGTTTTCGTTTATTGTCCATTGCAGCGAAAAGTTCGACATTACATCATATTTGATTGCAGTATGTCAATGTGTACGGTTTACTTGATATTTGTGCTCTGTGGTTTTATATCGATCACATTTGGCGTGTTGACCGTGTGCTTTTACAGCATTACACGTTGTTTCAATGGGAGAAGTGAGGAAGCGATCACCGCGTATACATACGAATTGTGGTGAATTTCCCATTGGCGGGTAATCGTATTATTCAATGTCTTATTTGTATATTAACATTTGATCCGTGCCTGTTTCATGTCCAACTGTGCCCTATTTCTTCTATGTACCTAATGACATGATTATGTTTATTATCTTGTGTGCTGTACGATTATTTTTGAAATGAATTTCGCATAAAGTCGTGCTCGTGTGATTTCTCACTGTCCTCAATGTTGTTGTTGTACGTCTGTTAAAGGGACCGACCTCGGCTCACTTCACTATTTCTATAAAACTACCGATTCCAATGATACGATAAAAACACAGCCTTAAAATCGGTCGCGACGAGAACCCGCGCCGCGTGTACTCACGGGCGTACACTGCGCCGAGCGGGCGGCCGTTGACGGAGCACGTGGTAAGTTGTGACGAATGAGAATTTGGTATTAACTAACACATCACACATACAGAAAACTGATATTAATCCACATACAGGTGTAACAGATAGGTGCATATATATAACGTGCCACTGTGAGAAATGCGATCGATTCGATTTTCTGCTGCTTCGGTGAGGAGCGATATTCTTGAATGTAGTGACCGTTATATTTTATTAAGTACGAAAAACTTTTTTCAGCCATAATATTAGTCTACTTCTGGACAAATGTCGCCTATACTATGGAGAACAGGTTCCTTCGCAGGTTCCGATGGATAGATGTAAACAATACTTCTTTAATTCATTTTCTTGATTTGAATCCATCACATTGTCACAGTTGCACCTCGAATACTAAGTGCATTTAAATTGAAATGAAATTGATTATAAGATTTGATATTCGCGAATCTATGTTCAACTCTTTTTCAGCATAATGTTAACTCCCCTAACAGGGGATTAATTAATATGACAGCCAAACGTGGAGTTTAGTGGGTTCGAATCCCACCTTGCATATTGATTCTGCAAACAACTGATTTTTCATACACGTTTATGTTTAGATATTTTCTAGTTACCACAGCACAGGCCCTAACGGATTAGGATGATATGTGACAAAATTGGGTTGTCCTAAAATGTAATCAACCATTAATGTGACTCGAAATTAATTTATTTACAACTTATGTTGAAACACAGACCTGTATTGGTACCTCATTTAAATGCACTTCATAACATCTATCTCAGAAATCCTGAACAATATTGGATGAAAAATTCTCCATCCGCGACATATTTCAAAATAAAAGGTCACCACTCTTTTTATATCTGTGACTGTTCTGTCACATTTAAAAGTGACACTTGAAGTATAATAATTTTCTTATACTTTCGATACGAAATATAATGTGGGCAGTGTGACAGACGCCATTTATGGCGCGAAGTTTAAAAGTTATTTTAGGCAAATGTCTATCAAGATACATCCATGCTTTCCATTAGGGAGATCGCGGTCTAACGCTGTCCTATGATCTTATAATAATTAAGAATCCAGCAGAAAACGTGGTAAAAATATATATCATCACTTTTGATTTGGTCGGTTTAATGTGCTCGCCTATAACCGAATTTCCCCTTTCAAAGCGATTATATTCAAGGTCGCTTGAACATCACTATTTTTAATGATACTTCAAATATTCTCTATAATGTGGTCTAGTTCACAGCACGGCTACTAGATCGATAGCTACGTAGAGCTTTTACCAAATGTTGCAGTTAAAATTAAAATGATCGCATACTTAAAGGGATAAGAGAGTGGTATCTGTTTTTGTTTTCATAAATTGAATCTTATTACACACAATATATAACAAAGATGCTACCCGTTAGTAATTTATCACAGTTCAGCTTAATTAAAATCGTTATAGTGCTATTTTCAAAATTATCCTAGCTATGAATGTTTTGTCCGTTTGACCGTATTGATTCAGCCGCCAGTTCTGGCAATATTCCTTTATTGATTTCGGTTAAGCTACCTACCACATTTTTTAAATTGTCCCAATTTTATGGTAGTTTTCAAGATTCGATTCACGAACGTTATTGAAAAATATTTTTATTCCATAAGCATATTATGTTCGGAGCATGAACAAAACGCAGATTCCTGCGCTCCAAACAGCATTTATATTCAAAACGTATGGCTTTGAATTAATTTAAAAGTATGCCGTCCCCGTTATTATGTTGTGATAAATATTTTGTATAGATTGTCCCTTTTCAATTATCGCATAAATTTGACAGAAATTCTTAACATATAGAACAGGATTAATTAGTACAAATTCTGATTACCTATTTATGCAGCATGTTTGACATGGGGGTGAAAGGGAAGTTACAAAATAAAACATTAAAATGAAATTGTTGTTTTATTTGTATAATTGTAACACTGGCAATATATTTTGTCTATCGTGACAACACTGTAGGCAACTAACCAATAATAATACCTCCTGTATTTTACAATGAATTAAAGCTTACAAATTATATTTGAACTTCATAACTGGCCAATACAGATGTATAGTATTTAATACCGAGAAGGAGTATCTTCGTGCGAGTTGCCAGAAGCGAGGGAGGAAGAGGAACCACTCGTGCTTCTAATGAGACGTGACAATCTCGACAGGGGCGCTGTGGCCCACGGCTCTAATGGACTTCGCGTTCCTGGGACTGGTGATACCCTGGAATAGTAACCTGCTTTGGAGACACGAGGAAAGTTTAACACAATCTCATCTAAATAATGCAAAAGATGGATGCACTTTTTTGAAAGACTTTCGTTTAGCTAGCTAGCTTTCGTTAGTTAAAAGTTAGCTGATAAATTCGATGTAATTAGGCACAACTATTTGGAAATTTGAAACTAGCATTTATGTATGCAACAAAGATTTTATATGCAGTAAATAGTAGAGACAAACCTGTTTCTTCGTGGACGAGCTGTCTTAGGTCTGACCTTTCTTGTCTCTGGTTTAGTTTGGGATGGCGCAGCGCTGTCTACGTCTGCACCGCTTCCGGGCCCTAAAATATAATTATCCATGACAAGCTTTTGCTCGCGGCTTCACGCGCGTTAAATTCGGAGTAAAACCATTCCCCAATATGTACTTTTAAAATTGCCTGCTATCATTGGAACATCTAAATTCATCTACTACATGTTTACTTATTGCCATTAAGAAATTATAAAATGCAACGCGTGCGAAGCCGCGGACGAAAGCTAGTATTAAATATAGCTTTATGTTCATCAGGGATAATGTAGGATTCCAATGGTGAAAGAATTTTTGAAATCGGTCCGCTACTTTCGGAGCCTATTTAATACAACAAACAAAGAATCAAATCTTTCCTCTTTATAATATTAGTATAGAAGTATAGACAAAACACTAGATTACCTATAGTACGCGACAGGCCGACATGGCAATCGGGGAATGAGGCGAGGCGCGGGGGAACTGACCCCCCGCATACCGCATGTCCTCGGTCCTCGCTCCTCGGTATTAGTACTGCACGATCCCATATTGACCGCTTTTATCGATTTTAATCTCACCCACAGTATTGTTTGTTGCTGTGTTTTAAAATGAATTCGGTAGCTCCCTCGTGACGTGTTACAATATTATTATAACATTATTTAAATATTTACTTGTCTGTCTATCAACACTATTAACGTTAGTATAGTCATAAGTGCTACTACTACAACAGCCTAAACTGAATAAATCTGATTCATTTTCACTTTACTTATAATAAACCTTATTTAGTTGATGGTACTCTTATTTTGTTGTGGGGAAAAAAATATCGATATAAACCTAATATGTTCATAACCCCATCACTAGAAAATTGCCATCTCAACCTGTCGCGTACTATATATATCATTGTTTCGGAGATGCCCAACATATAACAATACTTGACGTGCTATCATATGGCAATGCTTTATTTTTCTATGGCGAGTAATACCTATTTGTATTTCACTGATATTTGACTGAGGACACGTGAATTATGTAACGTGTATCACACCTTAAGTTAATCTCGATTTATTGACAAAAAAATTGAATTTGATTCAATGATTCCAATTACTATTTATTTATGATTTTAAGTAATATTTATGATTGTCATATCCACAAAAACAATAACCGTAGTATGTTATTAGCAGGAGTAGTCAAGGCACAAGCGGACGGCGGGTTTTCTGTGGAGTGTTTCGTCAGAAGACGTGCCCTTGAAAATAAGTGCCGTGGAACTGGTTTTAGTTTTTTGTGAGGAAATATTTATATAACTCTTTTGTTGTGTAATGCTTCGTAACATGGAGCCGCGGGCCGCCCCCCCCCCCCCGCCGCAGCCTCCGCGCTGCTCACGGCCGATGTTTACATTCTGCTATTATATACTAAAACTAATAAACGGTTGAACCCTCGCGCTTACAATCTAAAGGCTCTGCTCCGCCGCACACTTATCTCTTACTTGACATCATTACCATAATTTTTTTTTGCTTGTATTTTTGGACACGAGTCTTCTGCCAGATTAGAAACGCTAGTTCTGACGTGATAGTCGAGTGCGGATTGGAAACTTCGGTCACCTTGAAGACAATTGGGTCTTTAACTTTTCTTGCGATGGTTTTCAGTAGTTTTCAGTAGTTAGAGTGATAGATATTTAATCTTAGGAAAACGCAGAATTGCCTCCATAAAAATAAAGGCAAAGAAAATAAATAAGCTTTAAAGGTCAACTGTAGGTCACCGGTTGAACAGTTGTCACATCTCCGGCTTCCTTCTTCTTCCACCATTGTTCGGGCTGTCGAGTCTTCTTGACCCTCGGGGGTCACCGTTCGTGGACCTGTCCTGTTCACCTGTTTTCAATTCTTTCACCGCCATGCTAGCCACTTAAAGTATCAAGGCAATCAAATGACTTGATAATTTTTAGACTTAACGTCATAATCATGATCATTTAATATAATAAAGAAATAAATGTAGGATGTAATTAATATAAGAAAAGACCCGCTATTATTTGTACTGTTACTATACAACTAAATGTTACTTGGTTTTTGTGGAAAAACTCATTAAAACGTAAGCATTGTGTTTTTGTGGAGTTATCTGCTTGTTCTACAAAATAAAACAGGCCGCCGGCAGTTACTTGCGTTATTATATACATTTGTAGGTATATTTAAGGACAATCTATATATACACTTACAATAGAGTATTTGTCTTATAAATACAAATTATTTGTTTTAGTCATTAAGTTACATTTGTTAAGTTGCCATTGACTCGAGCCTCGCACGTAACTAACTACTCGTAAATACACAGATAGTTACACAATACAGATTCGAGTGATCTTTTCATTAATACTTCTTATAAAATTAACTCAGACACATTATAATTGATTTGAAATATATGAAAAAATATATGTTTCTATATGAAAATTCAAGTAACAAAAACAGTGATTTTAAATGAAAGACATATTTAGTCGAAGGCACAAACAATTGACGGGCGATATATTACATGAAATGGGCGCAGTTAATTCGACACGCCGCGGAAATACACCATAATAATTAGATGAGCGTCTCCCTTCAAATAAAACATCGCGCACAATGGAACGGCCGAATTATGGCTTGTAAACAGCCTTCAGAAAAACGTCCTCTGTCGCGCTCAGCTACAATAGAATAAAAAGAGACGGCTGTTACACATGGACCCAAAAAACCACGGCTGTCGAGCTACGCGGCACCTTCATTTATTTTTTGCTCGGGCGCCGTCCGAAAATAGAAATGGGTGTTTTTTCGGACATCTTTATGTTATCTTTAATTCGCTCGCGGTTGCACCTCGCTCGTGGGCTCCATTCTATTACAACTATTATCATTTTACGTCTCCTATATACAATAGCTGTTATGTACCAAATATAACAGCTGTATCCTGGCTATTCTGTAACAGCTTCATGATGTGAAAACTTTAGGACGCACAATAATGAAATGTAAACTTCAAATTAATTAACCTTAAATCAACATGTTAAAAATTAATGTAACGTGTTACTCGACGAGTTTATTTTATTGAAATGTCGTTAAGGTAGCATGGTAGCTTTCTATAAGGCATATTATTACCATGAATTCCTATGCAAAAGCGACTCGCCTTGCACGCCGCTGCCGCCCGCTTTCCTTCGAAACTGTTTGAATGTTAATCGATATCGTTATTGTTATTGTTATGAGATTATTGTTCTCATGATTTATTGTTACCGATATTTAAAACAAACTCGACTTATTTCTTAGCTGTAAGCGGTATCAGGAACATAGTCCACAAGCGCTGATGGCAATAGGAGTAAGTACTAAGTACTTATTAACTTGTCCTACGAAGTATGAAGTACGTTTGTTAAAAATTACGAACACTATTAATAATTAATTTCTAAAGTATTGTTACCGCAGTAGTATCAATGTAATACTGTTAAAATTCATTACAATTATGATTTTTCGTCAATGTATTACGTAGTTCTTACTTAGAGTACTACAAGACTGTGTAGTTCTTCATTAAGAGTGCCGGTAGTTCCCGCGGGTGAAGCTAGTATAGTAAATATACAATTTTGTATGTTAACGAAAATATTTATCGATAAATAAGATATCGCTTGTGAGTAGCGATATGTGAATGATATCTGCAGGCAAATATTGACAATCGATGTTTGCAAGCATGCATCCCATTTCGGGCTTAAAAACTGAAACGTCGACTTTATCGACGAGGACCGACGGCCCTCGCCAGCGCGTCGCGACTCCCAAACACGTCGTTACGTGAACATTTACATAGAATCATAATTACGTGAGGTGACGAACTCCGCTGTTCACTATCGTTATAAATTTCCAACGTCTCGTTAAAACCGACCATTACATAAATGTCAGTCGCCTTTTTAATATCAACGTAACAAGATGGCATTTAGGAAGTGTTTAGGTTTTTGTGAAATTCATCTTAATATATCAAAATATACATTCGTTGTTGTCATTTCAAATTATTTATTGATATTGCAATGTTTCACTTTTACACACTCATGCATATGAATAGGTGAATCGTTAATGTCTCTCTGTTTTTGTTTTGACCCTGGAAACTATTTCAATGACTACGTATTTCATTTATTTCAACGATTTGTATTCAATATATAATATATTGCAGATATTTCTTCTTCTCCTTTCAATTCATTTCTCGGTACTTCAGTCCAGCGGCGAGTTCTTTTCTGTTTTCTTTATCTGGTGCTTCCTCGCACAGGTCCTCGAGTACCTCTTATGTATTTCAATCGGAAAGAGATCCCTGCTTTCGTGATACATCTCCTACACGAAGAAGAATAATTTAGTGAGGTTGCTGACGTTATTTCATAGTGAATATTTCCTTTCAGCGTTATCTGAAGTCTGCTATCTGCTCGTTGCCCAGTGGTTTGAGTGTTATCACTTCGCGCCACCTTCCCGTCAGCGACGTGCCGGCGGCTGCGGGCGCACCTTGCGTGCGTGTTCTCTGTTCGCTGTGGGGTTCGATGGTTTCCTCTTGAACATATATAACACTGTATCTGCACTTATATAGTTCTTTTAACTTGTTACAATCGTAAAATCATAATGCAATGAAAATTATGCAATAACGATAACGCTAAGGCAAAGACCGCGTTTAAAATAACAGCTATAGATATTATCGATAAAGATGGTTATATAAATATTTATGTGATATTTTCAATTATCGTATCCGCGATAAGCTGAAAATTTAACAAGAAGCGTTATCGCGGACAAACAGGTAGAAGCCGCTTTCCTCGCCGAAAACAAGCAGAGAGGCCGTTATCGGGGATCTAAGTGTAGCCTTCGATACGGACGCGCTCTCGGCCACTCGCCGCTAATCGCTCCAATCAGCCTCCGCTCGCGTGGTCGTAATGATAAACTGAATCAAAATAAAAAACAATACCTCCTATCTTAAAAAACAACTTCATCCATCAATGCTTATCGAGAATCTACGAAATCCTCTCTCCCTTCGATATCGAACGCTGCCGCTACGACATAGAGTCGAAAGTGACGCAACGAGCGAAACGGTTTATCGGTAGTCATTTACATGGAAACCGGTTTGATGCAGTTTTCACCGTTGTAGTGTATCGCTTTAACATTTTAATGAAAGCATAATGTATGTAAATTGTTTTATGAGTATTTTTATTGTTCTCGACTTAAGCGATCTCCGAGCGGCTCGCCGCGCGGCGCTCTACGGAAAGATTCATTCACTCAAAGGAAAAGACCTGGAAAGAAAGGAGCCCAATTAACGTCCTTGAGACACTCCACCGTCGCTCGTACCTACGTTACGGCTCATTTATGACACCTTTTGATGTATCCGTGGAATTTTATGGGTGTCGTTAAATACTTAGGTACATCTTAATTGCAAATGGTGTGAATAGCAAATGAGGAGGAGCTCTGGACGGGGTCGACCACAGTTCGCGTGTCGCAGATCGCCTATCGAAAGACGGTTAACACAAGCCATTTGCTGTATAGTAATACGTCTGTTTACAACAAATTTGTAATTAAACCTAAAGTCTGGCCAGCCTAGTACACTGTGGGCTTAAATCTTCTTTGAATGAGAAGATATCCATTTCCAACAGCGGATCAGCATAAATAAACTAAAAACAGACGTGGTTTCATTCAATCATCAATATTAGTAAAATGTCGTGCCGATTAGCAGCACTATTTAGGAACCAGCAATGTAGAGCCATAGCGCCTGCATTAAACAGAGGTATATACAAACATATCCAGTTCAACCGGAGTCGGATGTTAAACACTTCGTGTCGTTCCACCTTCACATCTCTTTCAGAAGGCTCGCTGGCTCATTACTGTCTTAGTGCAACAGTCGCGAGCTTCGCGATTGCGACCCGCTAATTAGCCCCTGGGGCGCAGACTTCCTTTTAGAACTTTCTTTACATGTCGTCGACTGATCTCTCGAGGTACATATTGTGTTTAAGGCCTCACTGAACAGTGTTTTGGTATTGAGATCTTTGGACGCTAATGACTAGTAGCCGAACAGATTGAATTAATTTAATTATGTAATGATGTTGGCCGGGCAAAGGTTGTATTGTTTTTCTTAATACTTATATACTAGTGAATAACCGAAGCCCAATAAGTTTATCAGTAAAGGTATGCTTAATAAAGCAGAAGACAGTAAGTGGTGGCAATGTTCGGGGAAAACTGAAGCCCAGCAGAGGATTTCGGTGCTTGAAAATAATAATATTGACGATGTAAACTTTTGGAACTGCCTAAATGTTGCCTGGTAACAATGGCTGTAATGCCGAACGGTCTAACTTCAGAATACGTTCAGAAACCTCCACTTCTCTAGTGTGTTTGTGCTGCTCGATTTGTTGATAAACATTTGACAGCGACTCGCTGTCTCGCTCGCACAAGGTTATCGTTTGTGTACGCGACTAGCTTTACGTATATTAACAGTTCAGATAGCGCATTTCTTTTTCTTTTCATACAGAATTTCAGTCCGCGTTAATGTTGGGGACATTGGGCTACGACTTCAATGTGTTTGGTGAAAATGGTAATTTAACGATTTTGGTGTAAAAGTATGAACTGGGAAGTGGTAGACTTAATTTCACTTTTGTTAATGATTTGAGTGGTCAATGGACGTTTTGGTTTCTTTTGTTTGGCAACCGTGAAACTATCGACGAAGCACATAGCCGCTGCGAACTCAACTCGCTTTGCGTAACGGTCTCTCGCTGGGAATATTAATAAAAATGAAGTGTTGTCAGTCCATTAATGTTGATTAATCGTTGTGCGTTTTGTCTCCGGTCCATCGGAGCCTCGGCGTAATTAATGAAAGTTCCATCTCGTCCCCGGCCGCGGCGGCCGCCGGCGGACCTTGCTCTACTTCGCAACAAACGAGCTGGTGTCCTGCTCGAGGCCGGAGCGGGACGACGCTTCGCTAAATATGACTGCTCCCTAATAAATGTACTTCAACATTGGAGCGAACTTGTCTATCAAAATATTACAATCTTGAGCAAATCTTTTTATAAATGGACCTCTTACCATAGATCTATTTTATTTCAGATGTCCGTTCAGCTATATAAAAATGATCGTTAGAGAAAAAACATTTGTAATCCGATCGAATTCAGTATACCTCATGCCTAATTGTTCTTTAGTATCGCATAACTGTTATGTTTTTAAAAATCTGTATGACAAAACTATTGTTTTCAAGAAAAACGTATCCAATGTATAATAAAATATTCTAATATGATAATATTTTTATTAACTGTGTACTATATACATGACTGTGATAAAATGACAGAAGAAGATAGAAGTTTGTTGGCCCCGGAGCTGCTGAAGGCCACGAGGCCTGCGCGCCCCTGTACCCAATATGCGTTACCAATACGTATGTGGATATTACGAATATAACATTTCGCTGGAGCCTCGTACCGAGCGGGGGCTATCGCCGGTTCAACTATTCTACGATGTAATAATAATCTCGCCTGCAGCAATTAACATAGTCGGATCTACATTTTGGCCAATTTCGTTTTATTGCACTAAAAGTCTTAGAATAACCATATCTTTGACCACACAAAGTATCAAGTTTCAAAATGGACATTTTCCATGTTTTTCACTTGGAAAAAAGTCGGATGTTTTCGATGTCGGTAGTTAAGGCCGGTTCAGACTACGACACTATACACCGTACACTCAGTGTACACATCGAATGTCTCTGTGTGAACACGAG
>DWQT01002078.1:0-14960 GCA_018244895.1 Myscelus amystis hages | reverse complement strand
TATTTTATCATTTTTTTTTATGATAGGATGAGAACTTATAAACGGAAAACTACCCGAGGCACCACATCCGTAGATGTCTACGAGTTAGCTGCATTAGAAGCTCAAAAAGAATTTGTGAAATGGGTTGATCTTTTTATTCATCAGTACAGTCGACAAAAGAGGACCCCGTTTTACTCTTATTGGATAACCATAGCTCACATGTAAATGTACAAGTGGCAACCAAGGCCAAAAACATAAATAACACTTACATTTAATAAAACATATGTCACAAATATATTTGTTTTTATTTTTATCAATCAGCATACTATAATGTTCATTGTTGCCCCTTTTGTTAATACTTACCTCAGGGCTGTTAATTCTAACCCCAAACGTGAGGTAAGTATTAACAACTACCATTTTTGAGAAAAGGAGTTATATCTACAACATTACATCTGTTATGTTTGATTTGTTATAATTTAATGATACCTGGATAATTAAAGCCTCATATAACATAAAAATCCAGTCTAAATGTTAAATAATTAATAAACAACAATCAAAAATATGCTTTTGTTAATTGTGGCCCCGGTCTCCCTTACCTAAAATGTTTTTAGGGTTATATCAAACATAATGTATTGAATCAATATATAATATATAACAGTACCCATATTAATGTTTTGGTAATATCCCAATGTCTTTGCTCGATTAAATTAAATTTAAAGTTGCATCCGTAGTGGTATAAGAATGAACAGAATTTAAGATAATTATTGAAGCATCTTTATTTCAGATCGACTGTTTTCCGTCAGGTGTAGTTTCTGCTTAACAAAACGTACTCGAATAAAACGGAACTTTACACGTTAGGAAACTATGATTAGAACGGTAACTTTAGGAGGCACTGATGCCCCGAGCCCATAAATATACCCCGTGGAGTGTATCGCGCCGTAATGTGATCCTGGCTTTACCTAAGCACCAACATACATCGCAAGGGATCAGATATACGATATCTGGATTTACAATTTGGATATTTTCTAAGGCTACAACCCACTCGAGTTAGTCTGTACGTATTCTATTTCGAAGATTCTCTTCTAGTTTCGAAGTTTTGTGACGACGACCTATAAGACGTCTATTTTTTTAAGATTACCATTGAAATTGTTTAAAAATATGGATAATGCCTGTAGCATTTTGCCTGCATCCAAAGGCCGATGGTCTTAAACCTGAAAATGACAAAAAAATTACCTTAAATACTTACGAATTTCATTTTGAAAAGCTCTTAAGGGTTATTTTTCGTAGATGAAAATGTTAAATATCATGCACGGCATAGCGAAGGGCCATTGCACGGTAGGAGTGCTAGCGTAGTGGCCGTTGATGCTGTTCATACTTGAGCTGTACGAGCAGCTTCCGTCGCGTGACATGGGGTCGGCCGCAACACACCTCTCCGACAACTGTCTAATTTATCGTAACACGATCATGACTTGTATGCGCATCTGTGTACATGAGATGCGATCGGTTATTACAAAAGCATTAAAATTAAAAACAGAAACACAATGACGATAACCAAATATCTAAAATGAACAATAAAGCAAAAAACAAAATAAAACAACAAGAACCTCAGCTACAATAAAAGTTTAAAGTATCAGACAAAACATAAAATTCAGTTCTTCAACATTACTATCGGCGAAACGAATGGACGCATTATATGCCGCGGCCGACTGTTTACGGCGTTGGTGTCGTCCGACCATTCCCTTGATACAAACAGATCAGTAAATGATACTATTAATTTCCGAAACAAAAAAGTAAAGCTTGGCATTGGCTTAAATATGCTTCCTTTTTAAGAATGTATGATTACACAGTCATTATTTTTAACTAGCTAGCAGGTAATATGTAACGATCGAATTTCATTAAGCGACGATCCCGTAAATAATAGATGATGATGATGATGATAGCACTTATTACCTCCACTAGCGCGCCATTAACCGATCGGGTCATCGACACTACGTCGTCCGACCGATTCTGAGCGGCGGTAATATTCGATGAAAATGCCTATTTAGCACCAGTTAATTACCAAACAAACACTACTGCAAAACCGTTCGGCCATCGGCCTAAATGAATTGGCGCATATTAATTGGGTATTGTAATACCATAAAGATAATAGACCCACAGCATAATAACACTCCTAGAAATTTCTAGTAGGAGTGAAAATAGTTGAACTACAACGATCCATCACGAAGAAAATCAACTTAGTCAGATAAAAAATAAGGTTTAAAAACAGTCTTAATGTCCATTACCAGGATTAACAAAAACATTTTGTAAACATTTTGTCACTTCACGGTGTTACAGGCCGCAGGGGATCTGCAAATTTAAGCAGCGCAGGATGCGAGCTGTATGTGGCTGGGGGACCGTTGGTGACCAATTTAAACCAGGTTGTCCATACTGCGGAACGCATGTCAAAAAGCTGGCTTCACAGTTAACCGCCCTTAGATCTCATTCGAGGCCTTAAGGGCGGTTTATGGATATCCAAAAGATGGGTTGCAAACTAACTTGTATCTCCGTCCATCCGCACTGGAGTGTGCTTCAAGCGTCCGGCAATTGCAGGGGAGATACATGGTTAAACGACATATAAACATGCATATTTAAATGAAAGCAGTGATCGGGTAACGGTATGGATTTCAGTATCTCAATCCGGGTATTTGAATTTAAATCCCAGGTCACAGCGCAAACTTTTCAAAATTATTTACGTTTTATAATTTAAATATTAAATATCACTCGCTCTAATGGCAACAAAAAGAACGTGAGGAAACCTGAGCCAATTAGGCTTTGAAAATAAAATATTTGTATTGAATTTTCTATAAAATTCTCTGAGGAGTGTAAAGTCTGTCAAACCGCATTTGGCCCTTCCGCTCCATTCCCATTATAAGACTCGTATCCAACATTAGAACAATATAAGCGTTACAGTAATTTAAATTTTACTCGAAAATTAAATAAGATATTATTTAAAGCATCCGTCATAATGAACAGAGTTAGGTCAATTTAAAATTTATTTAATAAAATAATATCGGGTAGAAAATCATAAATTATCGTGCTTTTTATTCTTTTATAAAACGCCATTCGTTTCAAACAATAATCCACCGTTTGGGGTCTTCAGTCATTATGCCCAGTGGATTAATTGCCTGAGAAGCAGCTTGAAAAGTTTTAACCCATCGACATATAGTTTAGAAAACGCAAGCCCTTTCAACTTATTACCCGTTTAAACGGCATTCTAACTGTGACGTATTCAAAGTGGGCCGGCAATTTATCGCTGGTTCAAAACGCTGAGAGGGAAAAACTCTAATTAAAATAAATGATGTTTATAAACAAAATAGCTCTCGTGACTCTTGGACCACGAATCAAAGGGGATTAAGCGAGCTGATGTATGTGAAAGAACTACTTAACTTTGTTATGTATTTTGAGCTGCCATGTAGGTATATTTCTTGCGCGCAGTAATTAATGAAATCAAAAGCTTTGTAGTTTCTCAGGAAATACACAGTTTTAATATATGTACAGCCCTTTGGTTTGGAGAGGATGGCAGGTTTTCAGTTTTATATTATACTATCACGTCTTATACTATTTAAAATATTGTTGTAGCTTTCGTGCAACATTTTCGAACAACCATCATAAACTTAATATTAAAATTGTTAAATACTATAATACATGAAGCATTAGGGTGAATCTAAGGTGGGTTTAGTTGAGCAATCAATGGGCATCAGATAAACAGTAGCGGCGCTGATTGTAGACGCCTGAGCTGGGGCGGCAAGACGCGGCACGCACAGTTCAAGCGGGTGCATTTATATTCAGTGCCGCCCAAAGTTTTATTATTTAAACATGTAAACAGCAATCGGACCACATTTATGTGAAGCAAAATCATAAATTGTTGATACCCTGTTGGATGATTCATATAATCAGTTAGACGAATCATTAAATGTTTCGTATTTACCGCCTTTTAATTCATTGGAGATCATAACGTTCTGTAGCCTACTCGTATTGCATAAGGCATCATGTTATCTTGAATCTAAAACTGTTGTAATAAGGATACACAATTTTTCTTTCGTTCTTCAATAAACTACTGGAATTAATCTGTAGTAATTCCTCAATGTGTTTGTGTAACTCCCTTCTCCTAACCATCTGATGTTTATTAAGTTTTAAATATAATGTGTATAAAGTAAGATTGCATGCTCGAGTTGAGTACCACTAGTCTCAAAGCTAGGGCTGTGAGAATACTAATTACGTTGTACTACACTCAGACCGAGATAAAATGAAAAGAAGTAAGTTTTCTAATTAGCCTTTACATATTTCGAAATTTTGGTTTCTGCATTTTGCTTTTATTCACATGAGGAAAATTAAATAATTAAGTGGCACTCGTTTCGCTTGCATGATGAAAGCTTATCTTTTGGTAAAATGGCGATAATGTTTCGTCAGTTGTGCGAAATGTTGTTATATGTTGTACAAATACGTTAAATAATTTTAAGAAAGGTACCTTTTATCTTTTGCAGCGGAACGTAAATATGTAGATGAAGTTTGTGTGCACAGTCTTCACTGAAATAGCCCTTTTAATATTTTCATATCAAACAACTTTTTTATTATAAATAGTAAAATCCAGATAAATAAAAGGTAATTACTTTGTACATGTCCGTGAATTTTGAAATGCACTTTTGAGAAAGAAACAAATATCAAATATAAAACATTTGAATACATTTACAATCACTTAAGAAGCTATAATTAACTTTATTTACATTTCACGCGGAGGCGGTTCACAACCCTCGCATAAAGCTAGCGGTACAACGGTTATTGGATAATTTCAACAAATCGATCTTAATGCATTAAAGTCAAATATAATGTACATATATGGGAAATATACATAATACATATATTTCATGATCTTTAAATATTATAATGCGCCAATTTGCTTAAAATTCATATTATGCCAAGTTAATTATACGTGGTCAATCATTTACATTTACTAGCGAATAACTTTGTCTATATAACAGTATCAAAAAATAAGTTGGAATATTATGACAGCTTATTTGAGCCTCAATTGGGGCGCTGGGAAAAATGGAAAAAGCGCTTTCGTATGCCTCCGCCTTACACAGGGAGGTTCCGCCGGACGTATAATTAAAACCATCCTTTACTGATTTATCGCGTCCACAATTAATTCCGTTATCTTTGTTTGCACCGCTAATATATCTTTATTCAGTGGAGTTCTCCAGATAAAATTAGCGAATTTGTTCATCGCACCGCTTCTTCTTCATGCTCTGTTTGCTTAAAGGGTTGAAGGAAATAATTTCCACTCTGCGTTGATTTAAGACTGTTCTTCTTATAAGCTTTAAAGCACATCTTAATTGGATTTATATGTATATTGTACACACGATATTAGGTGTAATAACAACCAACACGGCGCTTTTAAGTTTGGCTAGTGTCGACAGAGATAGAAATGTCGTAATGATGATGAATCATTTACATTGCAAGCAATGAACTTTTTTATTTAATACATAAGTGCTGTTCGAAATTTAAAATCTCTCTTAGTAACTTATTATCCACACGAATGCGCACGCGTGTCAACTGGCCATTATCATAAATGCCGTTTATGGATACCATTACTTAATTGCAGTACCTGAAATCCGTTCTTAATAAAGTTCCAGGGCGATTTATTAATTTTTTCACGAAACGAGCCATGTCGGGCGATGGCTGAACTCGGTAATAAGATTAATAATTCACAAGTTTACGGTGTTTAGTGAGGCTTTGTTGCACGGTAGTGTGCTATCAGCGCGATCGCGCCGCGAAATGGCACCGTATAAAATGCATCTAGAGTGAAGGCTGCCTCGGTCGTTGTTATGACACCTAATATGCATTTAGCACGCAATCCCGTGCGGCTCACTTTACGTGTTTATGATCGCGTTACATTTAAGCGCGATGTATTAGTATTAGAGTCATAGCCGTATTTTTGATGTTACCACTTTTGCATTTGTTTGATAAACCGCAACTATTTGTACTTTACTACGTACATAAGTGTATCATGGTTTTTAATTGTTTTAAATAAAAATACGCATACTGATTAATACCAAATGTTGTTATCTAATTGACCTCAAACAGATAATTGTGTAAATAATTAGCGATATAATTAAAAGCGTTTATTAATCGAAAGCGATAAAGATCTCCCGCTATAATTATGAACGTAAATATCCTTCCAAATAAAATCCTTTTGGACAGGGTGGCAGACTTCCGATCCAAACTTCCCATTCTGGGAATAGGTTCGTTACGAAAAAGGGAAAGGAACAGGACTCGTCTAGATAAAAAGTATATGTTAAGACTCACTACAGAAAATAGTAGGTACGAAGCACAAGTTAAACAAAGATCGTAGTGTCTGGTTTGGGATCACATAGCCGTGTGTGAAGTTATCTTATGATATTTTTATCATTGCTCATTATGATCAATCGACATCGTTATGTATGGTTCACATCCCCGCGCGTTGCTAGAATTCGAAATGCAAATTACATATTATACATAAATGTAACACATTGTGTAATGAAACAAAATTTAAGAAACCGTTACGTTAGACTGTCAATCATACTTGCATGGTATTGTATTGACAGCAAACGAACAACTATCGAACAGCTGTCGATTCGAACGAGACAACTATTACTGTCATACTCGTATATCGATATAATACTAGTTATTAAAATTACAATGTAGCTGTATGAAGCGAGTGAAGGCTTATTTCAATTATTCGTAGTCGATAGGTGCTGCTGCGGTCGCAAAACCACAATAAAAAGTTTGCAACATTTCCGTTTCCGGTGCTCGAGGTTTAAATAAGGGTTGTTAAACGTATGCCGTCAAACAAAGCTGGCGACAGGTCGCGTAGCCAACAATGACTCATACCTACTTATTAAGTACATATTTGCTCGACAACGGTCCATTAATCAATTTTTGCATTTTTAATTCACCCCTCATTATTTGCCTGTGAATTTCATTTCCACTGTTGTTTCACCATTTTAAATTTTAAACTCGTTGGAGCTTCAAAACGCAAATTTCCAAGTAATTTACAATTTATCGCGTTCGCTTGCAAATGAGCAAATATTTTTCATTTGTTAAGCCACTTGTAATTAAACGTATTAAAATTTTATTTGAAATTGTGGTTTGCAATCTGTTCACTGACGGAAAGTTTTCATTAAAACAGTTCAAAACTCAAATTTACGCTGCATTGTGCTCATACGTGCTACGGTTGCACAGAACGTGTATTGTCTTAGATCGGGGTAGAAACTAAAGTTGTATACATTGAAGCTTAAACTTTTACTTCGATATG
The DNA here is from genome assembly GCA_018244895.1 of Myscelus amystis hages. Lineage (NCBI taxonomy): Eukaryota > Metazoa > Arthropoda > Insecta > Lepidoptera > Hesperiidae > Myscelus > Myscelus amystis. The sequence continues at coordinate 7,651 of DWQT01002078.1, read as the reverse complement.
TATTCCAGAAATTAAAAAAAGTAGCGCACTCTTCTCTTTCAAAATAATCGTTTTTTACCATCTGTCGTGTTTTCATTTATTACCTGTTTCAAGTAGGTATAGATATGGATGAAACTGTTGAAAGTTTAATAAAATGTGCGCACAACTACACAGTATTCCACTTTTATACGTTCAAGTGTCGTTGAGCATTGCGATCGGAATTTCACGTTCGAGTATTGTCCGGTAAATTGATCAAAAGGGAGACAAGTTGTCAGCAATAAAAAAATATAAAGGTTTCTCGTAAAGCATTTATGGAATATTTATTTAAGAGGACGTATTCTTAAACATTGAAACGTATTTTAATATCAATAAATATGCTATGATATATGTATGGACGATACAATGTAACGACGATATATTTTGCCATTAACAATAACAAGGAGACCAAAATGAAATCTGTAACCAATGGGACGCTAAATTCGCATTTGCACGGAAGCATAATAATTCTGTGTCAAGAACTTCCTTTCAAGAACACAGACTCGCGTAAGATATTTGATGCAAACTTCTTATACAGAATATTAATGTGTTCCGTGTACTCTCGTCACACTACCGACGGGCATCTGCACGTCTGCAAAATAAATGCACATAATCCCAAGATTATGTAATTGAAATTCAATCATATTAGTAATGTATAAAGTTTACAATTATTCCCTATAGAAATCATTATATGTAGTTATGTGAGTATTTAAAACACAATTAGTTAATATAACATTCAATAACAGTAGTAGATATTACAAATTCAAGAAGGGAATAGTATCTAGTTATATCAAAAACAGGCGAGCTTAATGCATAATTTAATTCCAGGTCTACACACAGATATCCGCTGGCTGCGATGAGCACACAATATTACGAGAGTTGCATGTACACAGCTTACATCTATAACAACGCATGTTTATCGCTAGTGGTTAGATAAGTGACTAACCCACGGTTAAATATTAAACGATCGTTTCTCGGTTTTTTTTGCTAAACATTTTTTTGACGCGGGTTCCGCTGTAATTGATAAAGGCAGGACGCGGCCGCTACGCATGACATGTTGTATTTATGCGAATTTAAAAGCTTCCGACTCGCGGAGTTTAAATCGGAATTAATTCAACGTTTTTGTGATCTCCCCTGACGAAAATGACCGTGTATTTAATAAATCAGCAAGCACGATTCATCTTTTCACAGCAGCGGATGCAAGTTACAAATAAAATTTATCATACATATTTTTGAATTGCCTTTATAAACGAAAAATACTAAAAAACAGATTAGGAAATATTCGAACAATCACAGTTTAAAAATATAAACATTCCTTTGCCTGCAGTGCTGTAACGTTTGCGATTACCTATAATGCATAAGTGCAGGATTGCTTCTGTATGGTGTTGGTATGACATATGACATATAATACCATGACGATTGCTATACAGATGTCTGATTGGAAGTAACCTAAAGATGGACAGTAAATGTATTTTTTTACTATTTTTGCGTTCATGTTACCTAAGTAGAAATCGTTCAATTAGTAGGTAAATATTAAAAAATAATCAGACATACATAGTAATGTAAGTTTATTCTAATATCACAGAGTAATTCTGATATTAACTTAATGCTAAACACCTTAATAATCATGACAACTTGGTTCAACGTAGCTACAATCCTAACTAGACCGGCCCAGCTTTCGAATATTCCACCATTTTATACAGAAACTCATATTACCTTAAATTATTCTAATCTCAATCTTATGTTTATGGGAATTAAGGAGGTTGGTAATTTTTAGGAAGGCTTATCAAAATTTGGATACGTGTACAAACTTGGGCTAAGTTGGAGCTGTCAAATTTGTTTAGCGGTGAGGGAGGGCCGTATTGCCGCTAAGTTGCGAAGGCGCCGCCGGCGTATAACTAAGTGCTTACTTGCCTACAACTTACTAAAGTGCTACATTTGCGTTGTAAAATTAATGCCGCGATTTATGCTAGGTAGTTAAAGCCTCAATACATACTCATAGCTATTAATTGTTAGAGCGATAAAGTTTTGATTTTTACATTGTTAGTTGGTTGCCGAATACATACATACATCAATAAGGGACCTTAACGACTAATATTTAAAAGATGAGATGATGAAATTTTAATGAGGAATGTACGTTTAATAGCGTTTGCGTATTTTAAAATAAGTACGATTTTCTTTACTTCTAGTGTAATTTTCTTCTAATTATTAACAAATATTTCAACGTTAGACTGTCTATTAAAAGTTCTAGATTGTGCATTTAATACGATTTTCAAGAGAAACCTTTTGAAACCAAGTTGGAAAAAACAACTTGGGTAAAACGATCACATTACTCCCCAGGCGGGGGATCGTGGTCAGAGTTCAAGGAAGCCGCGCAGACGAATGTATTAATTGCGAAGAAAAAGTTATTTGATATTTCCGTTACGTCATAAAAACTTAAAGTTGAGGAAACCAAATTGCAATTTCTTTAAAACGTGGGACTATTCCATTGAACTGCAACTAAATTATAAGAAATAACATTTCAGTTCTACTGTTTAATAATATTACTATTAATAAAAAATTGAAAATTGTAACGTCAATTAAGCTGACCAACAACCTCGAGTATATTTATTTTCATGACACAAAACTATCATCTCGACTGATTTTATGGGTATACATTTATAATCAGTGGATGCTATTTAGATTTTTTTTTCTTACTGACATTTATCTCTGCAATAAAAAAGACTTCTGAAGATTTTATGCCCGTAGCTATAATAGTTAATAATTTATATTTAAATAGTTCCTCTAATTCCCCGTCCTTTTTTCTTTGAGTCGCGAAGTTTGCATTGCTAGGCTTTGATGGATGTTATGTAAGTAGAATCTAACTTCTAAAAACGTAAAATAAGGCTCATCTAAACGCTTTTGTAATGTTATGCTCATAAAATTAGCTATACTAGACCATTTCACATTTCTAACATTATACTACGCCCTTGCCAGTAGCTACTTACGAGTAGTAGTTACTAGGGTATAATATTAAATCTTATTTTTGTTTCAAATGAAAAGGGTAAAGAATGCGTAGAAAATTTACGAGTTTGATATTTGGAAAGAAAGGTCATCCAAATGTACTTAGGCAATGTTTATGAGAATGACATTTTGTTTGGCGAACCCCCACGTTAGCTACAAGTAATGTTGCTTTCCCGAGCACCTGCGTTCTTGGAATAAAAAACAAGTTAAGTAAGTGAGCTTTCATTATGTAGCAGATCAAAAGAATTTGAAAATAGCAAGATGAAGGAAGGAACAATGTCATAAGATTCGGTTGGTACTGTCACCAGGTACAGTTTTCATTACGAGAATACTTTTAAACGATCCGTTTACGTATGTATGTTGCGTTTCGGAACTTGGCTTGTGGAAACTAGTGTAGGATTATAATCATGAAATGAAGCACTATTTCTTTTTCGATGGAGCTAAATAACATTTATTTTCGTACGTCAATCAGTTGTATTGACTTGTGCTTAATGAATTCTAATAAATTCTATTCTATAATGTATAGACATCAAATAGCAATAAATATTTCAGGGCCAAGAAAAATAATAGGTATTAAAAATATTTTGATGGACGAGTGAAGTCCGCGTGAAAGTTACATACTATAAAACAAAATCAGTAGGGCGATAAGGGCCGTTACGTACTGCGTCATATTTCACCAAGTGCCGTAAGTTCGGCAGTTAACTCACACGGTTATGGCGCTGTTAACACGTGTTGACGCTTTATATTGTTCCTCCTTTGGATCCAACTAAATCATCGACAATGTGAAAAAGAGGTTATAAAAAAACCTTTGCCGCTTTCCTCTAATAAACGAAAATGCTTAAAATATGAATACATAAGAACACAAAAGAATATATTTTATTACTCTATCTGGGTGTAACATAGTTATGTAATAAAATATTATGTCGTATGTAGCTGTCAGGTTGCTAATTATGCAACAGCTATTTAATTGCTTACTTCGGAATTAGATCGGTGTAAAAATTGAATTATAGCATGTACAGGACAGAAGTGCACAGGACGTAGAATAGAACTGAAAATAATTGCTTTTTCAATGCTTTGCTTAAATACCGAAACGAATGAATAACAACGTATCTGTGAAATTGCCAAAAAAATGAAAAGAACACGACCATATTTTCCGGTAAGCTCGGAAACGAGCCGAAACGTATTTACGTGTCGGAGAAAAAATCGCCGATGGTTTATCAGTAGCCTGTATTGTTACAAATGGCGCACGTGCCACCCCTGACTCAGGGTTGTTAAGTGTCCGATTTTCACCCTGCTTTCTATCGTTTCCATTGTTTGCCCGCCACAATAGAAATACAGCTTTCTAAATAGTATGATGCAATTATAAAACAAATACTTAACAAATAATACAGCTCGTCTATCAAATATTTCTGAACTACTTATCCTACGTGCATTCATTGAATATTGTCATTAAAGTGACTTGGTATCGTTATTTTCAATTTATTCTTTAATGGGCATTATTTAACAAAAAAACCTTTTTTAAAGTCATTCTAAACGTATTCTAATATCAGTTCTGGATGAAAAAATTAGATGAAATGTATTTTTAATTTATTTTCTACAAATTATTACTCCAATAAATCATTATCAATATGTATACTAGGATGGCTTGTTGGTCTAGTGTTTGTCCGATTCTGACCGCGTATACGGAGGAACTGGATTAGGTTCCCACTTATGAAACATGTTTGAGTAATGGCCACAGATGTTTTTTCTGAGACTGAATCTTAAAATTGTCTGTGCAATTAGATTTACATTAGAAATTAAATTGTACGTGTACTTGTATGTATTTACCAAATATGTGGTTGCTATACCTAATCAAGATTCTACTCAGATAAAAATTTGAAAAATTAGTGTATGAAATGTGATATGTGTATGAAATGACCGAAAATATGGTTATTACTATTGTTAATTAATGTAATTTATACATTACAAGGTGATTTTTCATTGTGGTAAAATCCACAATAATTAAACCAATCTAAGTATACACTGAACCCCCGAAGCCTCCGGTGTATTTCACTAAAACAGAACCGCTACATAAGGAACACTAGTATGGCTTGAAGCGAAACAGGTTAATATGTACATATGTAAGTGGTATCAGAATTTTCATAAGAGAGCGTTGCCCCGAGCGACAAAACTTCAGTTGAGATCGCTTTGTAGCTTTAAACGGGTCTTTATCGGAAGCAGGACTAACAAAATACCGGACGCCGGCGCAACTAGAACGTAACGGTTGGCGCGGCCGCGAACTGTATACGGTTAATTTTATTGTGAATAGCGAGCAAAATATAATAAAGCTTTCATTTTGTTTAAGTAAACAAGTGTTAATTTTCCCTCGATATCAAGTTTATTTCGATTTCTAATAATCATAATAAAATAACATAACATGCACAATACTTTTATCGTCTGTGCAAACTTAAAGTAGTTAATGACAGTTATTTTAATATATCGATTTCGTAGATATTGAACCAATTATTAAAGGTTCCAGTAAAATTGATTTGTTATTCTGAAAATATGAAACTTAGGTTTCAATAAACATTTCGTTTGAAATATTTAATATTTATACGTCGCGTATGCGTTACATTGTTACGGCCAGCCGCTTTCTCTAAAGACGTCGCCGTGAATAAGTGTAGTGAAGCGTACAGAGAACTTGACAGTATCATATCTGAAGGGCTGCTTTGTACCGAGTGGACGCCAAATGAAACTTTATTGGACCTTTTTCATTCGTTGGTCCCTTCTTTAGATGTTAAACCGTAAAGAAATATCGCCTAGGGAAAAATGTGCGAGATCTCTACATTTTATTATATCATATCTGTTGCAAAAAGGAAAACAAGGTTAATGCACGTTTGATGTTTGATGGTAATTATTATAAGTTAAAAGATAGCTTACTAGAAATAATAAAAGTTATGAAATATATTTGAACGAGATTCCCAGTTCGACAGATTTGTAATAATTGTTCAAATTATAATTATATGTAGTTAGAAATATTATAAATCAAACCACAATAATGCTATAATTAATATTTCATAAATAATAATAGCTAAAGCGGTTATATTAAATGGAACGACGAACATTCATCTTTTTGCTTTTCAGGCATATTACTTTTGTGACTTATAAAGTCCATTTTGTATTTATACATTTCAAAACTGATATATGTATATTTACGTATATGTAAAGGAAGAATTAAATAAAACTCAATTGTAGAATGGTATACATACTTGACATCATACACTTTACTATTCGAGGTATGAGCACAGAAGTCCGACGACGCGTTCCAAAACTTTTTCCAACAATAGAAAACTACGGTTCACGAAATAAAATTACTAAAACGTGGACGATTTCCGTCGACGGACATATGAGAGCGATTTCCGGAATGTGTTTACAATGAAGGCCGAGCAGTATGGACACGACATATTTCATCATAACGAAGAAATGCCTCCCACTCCCTAAAAATGTAAGACCGTAAAACGATACTGTTGTCGGCAAAGGTTTTATAAGTTTATTTGCTTGCTTTGACTTCTTCTATATTCTTCTTCATTTGAATTCGGTACAATCTCTTTAATAATGTTATGAAAATACTTTAAAATTTACTTCTTATAGCTTACGCGTTCATGCTGTTTTTATCGCAGAATAAATTACATTTCGCAAATAGTTATTGAAAGTAGGTAGAAATGTTTGGGTTATCAACATTTAATAATTATTATGACCCGTTTAATTATGAAAATATAATAACATTCTTCAATCTGTGTGATCCCATGTTATGGAAGTGCATCACAATAGTATAGATATTTAAAATAAATTTACGTTTTTACAATTTCCTTTAATTTTCACTCCTCCACTTGTGTAAGCGACAGTAGACGGGAGTCAGCCGGACTCTTAGTTCCGGTTACTATATAATAAAGTTATTCCCGTTCTTTCGATAAACTTCAGTTTGTCCGAAGATAAATTACCCGGTCACATCGGCGGAAGTCGCCGGCTCGCCAAATATTGGCTTAACTTTGAAGAATGTTTTACCTTTTCGTATATAACTTGTATTTTGTAACTGAGAACAAATATTCCGTAAAGTACACCTACATAATATGTTACAATAATGTACAGTTAGCGTTGAAAAACTTTTGCGTTTTATATATGTACATGAACATATGTATGTACATATATAGTGTAATAAAAATACTGATACGATATAGACATGTTTTGTATATTATATTGTTATACTAAATCATGTATTTAATCAAAGAAAATATTGAGGTAAGTGAATGAAAATACATATTATGTATATTGTTACTCATTTTATTGGAATAAAAATATTGTAAAACTAGCTTTACCACGGCTTCGCACGCGTTGCTATTCAGAATTTCATAATGGCAATAAGTAAAAATGTAGTATATGAATTTAGTTATTAAAAAGATAGCAGAAATTTCACGGTACAGGGAAAGGGAATTGTTTTACTCCGAATTAAATGCGTGCGAAGCCGCGGGCAAAAGCTAGTAAATACATATAAGCGCTTGTTTAAGAGAGGCCATTTCTTTGTAACTGTTTAGTTAAATTGTTCAAAATATGCGGGCGCATAGCGGACAGCCGTAGCACCGCTACGTCGCGCGAC
>DWQT01002077.1:0-14961 GCA_018244895.1 Myscelus amystis hages | reverse complement strand
ATGTCTCTTTGGGAGATAGCAGTACCTAAGTACAGAATTTAATATGTTTGTTTCTGTAAACTGTCCAGTGTACTAAAATTGTTAAATAATTAAATTACTCGATATAATTCTCATTCATCATGATATTCGTCTGGCTTTCTTGTAGTGCCAACTTACCCTTTTATGTAGCAAATTTCTGTGAACCTCCAACCCCTTCGCGGATGCAAAAGTATTGCCGCACAGGTCGCACACAAGCTCGACATCGTGTTTTAACCGCTGGTGTGTTAAAAGGCTGTTGGGGTATCTGTAATGTAAAAGAATCATTAGTATTCTATGAGGCTCACGCTCGGCACAAGGGGCCTTCAATTGGAAAATTTTCTAGAATATTCTTGATCGGGCTCGAAGGACCATCTTTACAATACAAAATTAATTACTAATATAAAGTACAACTACTCTGCTTTGCTGATTTGAGTCATTTCCGATTCAATTTTAATTAATTTTTGTTTCCGACTTAAATATAATACATTTTATTTAAACAGTACACTTTTAATTCAGTGTATTAAATACCTGAACTTCTCCCCACAATCCTTGCATATGTATTCTTTACCCTTGTGTAAGCACATATGATTTTTTGCTTGCGTTCTGAAATACACAATGAGATTAATTCCAAAGATTATCATGAAAATAAATACACGTTTAGTAAACATCTTAGCAACAATATCAATTATCACATATAAATATGAGTTAAAACATAATATTCTAGCGATTTTTTAAATTCGATCACCAAAAGGGTAAAAACAATGGTGATTGAGTTCGTAAAAAAGATAATCCAAAACAACGATAAAGGCATAACAAATGAATTTTCTTTGAATGTTGACAACTTACGAGCCGTAGCTGATGTAAGGGCAAAGTTTGCAAATGAATTTCCGCGTGTGACGATTGAGTAGGTGACTGCGAAGATCTTTTTTAGCGTAAAACCTCAACTGGCAGATATCACATTGATGCGACCCATGCTCCTGAAACATTTAAACTAGTTTATTATAAGTGTATTAAATTAAAAACAAAAACAAATCAGTAAAAGCCTAAATATACTATCGTCCAATTAAATTAAAGCAAATCATATTTACTATGTCACTTAGTATATTGAAATTAATGTAGTTACATTAAACCTTTATCCAATTGAAATATAGTAAAATATGTCTGCTCCTGTCCTCTCAATTGCAAAAACTATAACGGTACATCTGTCACATAACATTGGAGTATTATTAAATGTACTGGGTAACAAATAAATAAATATGTGACAAAATCAAACTGATTTTATAATCTGTGAAACGGATGTCAATGATATTCATGGAACTGAATGCTTTGTATGCATATACTTGTCTCCTTTGTGGCAATGAAGGTATACCATCCTATATTATATTAAACGTTCATTTCAAAGTCATATTTGTTGATTTAAGCCTGCATTATGTATCAGTAAATATTTTTTATAATGCACATGAATTGTATCATTAAAAATCTTAGGATCCCAAAGAGAATATTAAACGAAAAGTTATGTTTTTTTTTCACTTTGTGTGTTTTTTAGGTTAAATTAAATAAAACAATGCTCTTACCAAGCTGTGTTTATTCATATGCGTCTGATATGTAGCCTGCGTGTTGAAACCTCGATAGCATAACTCACACTTGTAAGCACACCTTTTGTAATTCAGCGATTCCTTCCTTAGCAAGATTTCCTGCCTCGCGTCCTCTGGGGTCAATTCGACTACATTTGCATAATCTCTATAAACACTTGGGTCAAATGAGTAACTAGTTTTCTTTACTGCAGTCTTCTTTTCCAAGAATTTTAAACTTTTAATTTTGTTACTTTGAAGCTGTTTTAATGAAACATGTTTATCATTACCACTGCCGCGAACTAGTTTATTATTGATATTATCTCTCTTATTTTCTCTCATTGTCTTTTTACCTATTTTTCTTTTCTTACTTTCTGTATTTTTCTTTTTCTGCTCTGTACTATTTACTCTTGTATCTTTACTTTTACTCTTCACAGAATATCTTGCTAATATTTCATTTAATTCATCACTATCACTGTCACTGTCACTATTAACATCACTGCTTGAGTCACTGTCAAAATATTTTTGGCCCTTTTGAACGTTACATGCATTTGTATTTTCTAAATCTAACTCTACCTTTATTTCTCCGGTATCAATACTGATGGCATTAACATCATTGAACTCAGTATCATCGGTTTCTAGCATATCTACAGAATGTAGATCATTTACTCTGTCAATTTGAGTGCTGTCAACAAATACTTCAGTTTTCATTTCCTCACCAATAAATGGTGTTTGGTCGTCATTTATCAGAACGTTATGGAAATTGGATATTGGTGTGTGATCATTTTTTTGGAACACCCGAATCGTACCACATTCCCTACCTCGTCCCTGAGTATTATCTATCAATAATTCCAATTTCACCTCTTCATCATCCAACTTATTGGTATTGAAACTTTCATATTGTTGTTCGATAATAAGATACTTAGTTGATACCTTAGCTGCTATCAGTTTTGATTCCAAATTGTGTTTCTTGCGGTCTACACCTTTCAAGATTTCTTCTGTTACCTTGAAAAAGAATTTTGATTAGTGTAACATTTCAGTGCACTGCAATATTAGCTCCCATATTTTTTTTTAATATGGAAGTAGTAGACAAGCATGCAGTCCACCCGATGGTAAGAGGCTGCTGCCGCCCATGGACATTTGTAATCGACCTCAGATAAGATTAGATTCCTATCTCAGGTAGACCACAGATGCGCCGCTACACCCGAGGACTGAGCTGGAATGCCTCGACAAAGTATGTCTTCCTTACCACACCCTTCAAACCAGACCATAGCAGCGCTTAACGCTGCTGTTATAAAGCAGAAACAGGTGTGGCGGTGGTGCCGCCGGAGTCGAGCCACAGAGGGTTCTGCCACCTTAAAACTTAATGATACTTTGATATATATAGACGTTCCATATGCTGACATACCAGTAAGTTAAGCTTTATATCTTAGAGACTACACATATTTACAATAAGTTAAGCCAACTTTTAATTAATGAAGAGGCATCAAAAGAAGGATGTGGGGATCATGGGGAAACAGAGAGCAAGACTAAGACTTTCATCGGTCAGATACTGGCAGGTAGGGGAGTCAAGGGTTTCCAAAACTGGTGCACTGGTACTGGTGGTACTTTTAAATAAAAAGGCAGCTTATGCTCATACCTTAAATGATCCTGCAGTAGCATTTGAAAGAATATTGTATGCTTTGCAACATTTTTCTTTGAAATCTTCATATTTATGCAACAAATGCATGCATTCATAACATCCATACATTCGGTGTATGCTTGACATGTTCTGGAAAAAAAAGACGATGAACATAATTTTCTTATTTGTCATAATTGTATTAAATGTACTGTTTTAAAACTTTATGTACGAGTATGCAGCTACAGGAATAACTAAATAACATTCATCCAGGCTGATCCACCCAGCGATAGAAAGTGTGTCACAAAATTAGATGTGTTTGATACGCTATATGCTAGAAGGAAGTATAAGGAGATTTGATTTGGTTAACAAAGTACTAAAGAAAGAATATGAAGTCCGTAGTAAGGGCACTACTTACTTTCGTTGATATCAACTCATTATAAGTTCTTAGTATCGCAGAACTCATTTGAAACATCTTTATGTTTATTCCCAAGCATACTGCACAATACTTCACCTCTCCCATTTTTATAGTATTTAATTATTTACAGTTACTGTGTATTTTCTAATAATAACTGAGCAGTGGCACGGTGATAAAGATTCCATTTAATTAAATTGAATGTACAAAATTACTACAGTAATATCATAATTGTACATGTTCTGTTGACGACTATCAGCCGTCATTTTGACATTGACAGAACAATGTTGTCATTACTAATATCTTATACTTAAGCTTGGATTCCATGAATTTGTAACAATTTAGAAATCTAGGCCATTTATAATAACAGCTGATTAAGATATTGGTTGTAATATAAAAATAAAATAAGAAAATATAAAATATCACGGCAATATGTTTTTACTTGAAAAATGACTAGAATATTTATTACAATACACTAATTTTTATTGTGTAATCGCTGGGATTGTGGAGGATATAAAATCAACATAATATTTTGACAACGCCATACCGAACATCTTTTCTTTTGACTTCACAGTCCATTACTACAATAAAAAAACTATATCATGAAAATGATAACAAAATTTAATAAAAATCAAGTTTTATTTATAAAATGAAGAGAAATCGGAAAATTACACGGGCTTCTTTAAAGAGAGATGAGAGTGATTCAAATCATAAAAGAACTAAGACAAGTTATGATATAGAAGAAGTCCTACCACCAAAATCTAAGAGGAATCCATTCGCAAATGGTAAAAACGTCGCCGACAGGTCTTGCTACGTCACACCCGGATATAAAGACTTTGGTCAATTAACTGAAGTGGACGGCGCTGATCAGGTATTTTATAAGACAAATTTTTCTCAAGTTCAGAGCCAAATAGACATCAAAGAATAAATAAATAAAAAAATAGATAATACTAAAACTTATATATTATAATAGTTAATTTTCATGTTGTCTTAGGTTTTGAAAGCAAATCGTAAGACAGCAAATCGTGAATTTTTATATAGCAATGTAAAATATGCGTTTTATCTGTAGTAGCTATAGCTATTGTTTATATAAACATTTTTCTATCGACTTCACTAACCCAAGCTTCTAGCACGTGACAATTTCAATTGCTTATGATTATTTGAATATGCTTGTATTTCTTGGTGCACTGTATTTTACACACAGCTATTCTCCCGCTTCCTATATTATGTTAAAAGAATTTTGAGACTAAAATGTACAAGTTTTACATTTTATTATAAGATTCTGTGCCTTTCAGTACCAAAGTTTGTTACTACAACAGTATGGTTTTGATCCCATAATTCCGGACACAATAAGTCAGCTGAAGGAACTGCGAAAGGTTCTTTGCCCGAGCGCCAACAAAGTGGACGATAGTTCTCAGTACGTTAGCCCCAATCAGACTCTCCTGCCACCATACGTGGAAACTGCCGACGGCACTCACTGGCAAAACATCGAGGACGCTGCTGAAGTAGATGAAATCGTGGGGAAAGGAAGTAAGCTTATTTTTAATCTGCCATGTCTCGTAGTAAACGCGCTAAGATCATTCGACTAGAAGATTTCACATGGAAATATTTGTTCTATTACATGTACAGATAAAGTAACACATCACAACAGGATTATCGGCCACGTACAACAGATTTAATATATTTCAGGTAACATTCTTATACCCGAGAAATCTCAATCAGTGTTTGAGAATATAAGAATATTGGAAGAGCCCCATATAAAAGTGATCGCGGAAAAGTTTTCAAAGTTTAAAAAGGACAATGTCGAAATCAGAAGGCTGGACGAGAAAATTGTTTGCATTGAATATGATGTTTACGACGATGTTGCAGCCGCAGTTGTTCAAAAGATGAGAGCTTACTTCTCAATTCGTCCGGGTAATCGGAAAAGTAAGAAAACAGTATAGAGTGCAGATGAAAAATATAGAAATCGAAATTAACCTGTAAATATAAAAATACAAGTTTGGAAAGGGATACACTCGACTTGTCGATAGTATTATTATGATAGTATTTACAAAGCCAATTTAGTTACCATAACACCTTTTAAATGTCCCATTTACTTCGTGAATATTTATGTTAGTGTTTTCTGTTTAGCTTAATTTCCATCTTTGTGGTTTAAACTGCGAAATAAAAGCTCAAAGTAAATTTGTACTTATGCACCTTTAGTAAAGGGCGATACTTTTAAAATTTCAGACAATACAATGCACAATTTGTCATCGACCGTGAAACACGCGTTCGACATCGGCGATGAAGATCTAGACAAACTGAACGAGAAGGAAATCGAAATTATAGATGGAAAAGTGGCAGAGAACAAACCCTATGTTGATGATCTTAAAAGAGTACTTAAAAGGAAACAGGCTTTTTATATGAAGAAAAACAAGTCCTCTTTGGATCTGAAATTTTTGTACGAAATGGCTAAAATAAATAAGCTAACGGTGGACGATGAATATTCCGACACTAATGTATTATCTAAGGCCGAGTTGGAAAACGTGAAAGAGTTCCTTTTGAAAAATTGCACGTCAAGCATGTACGGAATCAATAAGAAAATTATAAAGCCCGGTAGCCAAAGAAATGCCAACGAATGCAGAAATGTCCACGTTGTATCGCAAAGTATTTTCGTCGAGTTATTAAAAAACAGCAGTAAAATTTCATGATGTATGTTTTGATAAATTTTTATTGAAAGAAGTTGCAAAAATATACTTTATAAATAAAATTTAACAAATCTTGCTTATGTGTTAACAACTATTCTAATTAGTGTTGCCATTTTGTATAGTTTCCGGGTTAAACGCGGGATCCAGTCCGAGCTTCTTCATTTCTACAGCCATTTCAAATAAATAATCATAACACTCGGTCCTGCAAAAAGTTTTTTTTTTATACACTACATTTGAACATTACATAAATAGCCCAGCGCGATTTGGCATAATGAATTGGTGTAAATATTTAAATTTAAGAAACGGGTACAATTTTAAGATTAAGAATTTTTTATTATCTGTAGTTTGTCTTTATTATCTGTTTATGTCAGCTGATACTGGTGACATCTAACGGCAGAAATTTTACCAATTATACCATGAAAAATTTACATTTTCATCAAATGCCTTTAACTCACATTGTTTTCGCCTGTTGCCAAGTGTGGCCCCACACGTACACGCCATGCCGTCTTACTAACACTGCGCTGGTGCCGGGATACTGACGTAGCGCCTCGGCTAAGCTGCCAGCGAGATCCTTTTCAAACGGAGTGTTCTCTATTATCGGCACCACTAGTTTCTCGTCATAACGAAGATAACGCCCTAGTTGATCGTCTTTTATACCCTGGAAAAGAGTGTAAAAGTTAGACACAGCCATGTTTTGTATCAGAAAAAACATCCTGTTGGCTAAAACAGGGGATTTCAAATCTTTGAGGAAAATATTCAATGCCCAACTGAATATATCCATCATTGAAACAAAAGTTTGCACTAATTCTTTAATAATTTATGCTACATAACTTTATTTTCATTGATCCTCAACTTTAAAGTCAGTATGTGCTATGTTCAACTAGGTCACGGCACACAGTGCTTTGACTAACACATCAACCAGAGGGTATTTACAAAATTTCATTTAAACTGAGGCTTTAAAAATAGGTTCTCATCTTACAGAAACCAAAATACTCGCTCGCTCGCTACTCATGCGGTTAAATTAAGAATTGTTCACGATATATCTGTGTTCCTTTTAGAATAATAAGGTAATTGAAATTTACTTTTATCATTTCTTGGTGGGTTATAATGAACTCCTTGTCGTACAACAATGTGCATCTCACAGCATGTGGCGAGTGTGTGTGTATTACGGCGCCCGCACCGCGCTCCCTGTATGCCAGCATGAATAGCGGTGTGCATTGACTTTTCTTTAATCTAAAATAATTGATTAATGATCATAATTGAAAATGTCATTACCTTCCCGGGAAAAACTGTATATTAAGTATTGTTTTTCTATATATAATACCATGCATAGGATATCATAATATTACAATTCATGTATAGGAATTTATACATATATATTTTTAAAGTACATACATGTTTTTAATGTAATAGTCTATGATGTATCATTGTGTGAATTTGCAATGAAATATGCAGATAGGTTTGGCCATTTACTCATAATCATATATCACTCATGGTACATTATATTGCTGGAATTTTAAAATGATAATAATTGGATTTTTGAAACTTACTTTTTCTCAGGCGGAGGCAGTTCTAGATCTTCATCGTTGATGGTTTGCACGAATAATTCGTCCGGTTTCATTCGCTCTTTTTGAACACCAGATGGAGCTATAAAAATTTTATCCCTGGAGACCAATTGATTGTAAATTAAAAAATAGTGTGCATACATTGAAACAGATTTTGACCTGGCACTTAAACTTATATGTTCAGTTTTATAAGTCCTGACAAGTCATACTGAGTGTTTGAACTAATAAAGGAAGCGATATTCACAAATACTAGCAACAAAATTCTGCTTTATCACTTAAATATTAAGGGTGAGTCTTAAAACTGTTTATCCTTGTACTGTCATAGAATCATTAAGGAATTCATAAAGTACATATTGAAAGATTGGAAAATGCCAAATATTGACAAGTGATGCAGCTTTGCAAGGTTTGCAGGCATATTAAAAATATCATGTTTAAAGTGTAACTGATTTGTGACAAGACAAAGACGTTTATTTGCACAAATTGGTACATTTAAAGATATAACAAAATTATTAGTTCAATCCATATTTTGCCTTTTACAGTTTACAAATAAGAGAGATAATCCTATAATTGTAAACTATTTACCAGCACTTAGTTTTAATAATAAAGTCAACCTACATTTTTAGTATGACACTTAGTGTGGAATTGGGTTTTACCTAGTAAAGGGTAAATGGATTACAATTATTACTTATAGGTTATAATATTTACCCGTTTTTGATGGAAATCCCGCCACCAGTACCAGTAACCCATCCCAAGTGGTAGAATTGTTTACACAATTCCGGAATCAAATTTCTTGGATGTTCCTGTGATAAAAGGTTACAAAATAAGTCAACGTCGATGTCGAAGGAATGCTGTTGTAACTGTTACAGTTGCAGTTACTATAATATTTGCTGTCGTTTCGTTAAAGTTCTTTTAAATGTAATACTAATTGATAAATAAATATGATTCTCAACATGCTCACACGTCCATATTCACTCATTTTCCTTAGTGTTACAATTCAGTAGCAATAGCAATTCGAGCAGACGCTGAATAAATCTCTGTCTTATCAAAATAATATGTTAGATTTGTGTTATCTGCTTTGCTATTACGTTTAAATAATAAGCATAAACAAATATACACATTACGATAGGTAGTGTCAATGTCAATTTGACAGTCCAAAAAAAAGAACTAATGTATTATAGAATTTTTAACCTTATGTCTCAGTGATAAGGGGGTTGACAAGTCTGGATATGCAGCTGTACGATATTGAGAATACTGGTGACATTAGATCAACGTTCAAAAATCAGTGCTAAATAACTTACATCAATGACTTTTATAAAATAACTGTTTCTATGTGTAAATAAAGACTTATTTGGTTAGTATCATTTCTCATATAACTATATAACCTGAAGGACTTCTATATAACAAAATTACGTCAATATTAGGTTATCTGTAGTAAGTAGTTGAAAGATTACACACGAAATCGACAATAATTTATTGGAGAAATAGGTTTAGCAGTAGAGACACTTAGGAAAAATAATTCACCACGAACAGTAAGACAAGAATTCGTTAAAAACTGTTATAGACATTTTTTTTTATTGTTATACAATGCTTTAAGCAAATTAACATAACCATTGTGATTTATTTTTACATCCAGTTTATTTCATTTAAACTTACATACATAATTATAACTCTATAACACCGCGAACGATGAATGTGTGACATTCACATACTAATTCATTAAATTGTAGCTGTTCGTTAGTCACATATTATATTGTCTTCTTATTCGTTCGTTGCCGTTTTTGTTTTCCGTCTCCCGTTTTCTCGTTCTTCTTTTGTTTTTTCTGCAGTCCTCCGCGCACGCTTCTCGACGCCGCGAGGGCTCGCTATTACATGTGTATTCAAATTATCATTATTTTATATTTTGTTTGTGGATATACAGTGGGGAGTGATTAAAGACTTTTATTTTCCTCTCTGGTCATCCTCACACCACCACAAACTCAATAAAAAAACAATATATTTTTTAAAAATTCTGTATAAATGTCATTCCTTCTCTTCTACATGTACAGTGTTGTCGCCTGTCTTCTTGTGCCTGTCCCGCTTGGGCCACGGCACCTTGCTGTGGACGTACATCGCGTGGTACCTCATCTCGCACGGGAACATGAACGTCCGGTCGCAGCCCGTACACTTGTGGGGACGCTTCGCCGTATGGTACTGGAATAATGTCAACAACAATTATTGTTGGCACTTTGCATATTTTAATTGTCAACTTGTCAGATATGTCAAAGTGACAACAAACAACAAGAATACATTCCCTCACTCTCTGTTACTGTTTATAGCCCTAATTAATATTATAAATGTAAGTTTGTTTGTAACGGTTCCACATGAGAACTACTCAACCGATCATCATGAAATTTTGTACACATGTTCTTGGAGGTATTGGAAGCAGCATAGGATAGCTTTTACTAACAAAAAAATATGTAAGACAAAAAAAATTCTTTGTCAAATATATAATTCTCATATTGATTCATTTCAATTGTACTGACACTTATTTAATGGCATAAATGGGAGCGAAACCGCAGGTATATGCTAGTATTTTTATAAGTTTGTCTATGTGTGGATACTTGCATTGACATGCTTCTTGAACCTGCCCTTGTTACCAAACTCCTTCCCACATATCTGACACTTGAAAGGGTACACCTTAGTGTGCACCGGCCGATGCGCTTTAAGCGCATGCATTGTCGTAAACTTCTTCCCGCAGTCGTCACAGCTGAACGGCTTTTCGCCCGTGTGTTTCCATTGGTGCTTTATAAGGAGACTGTGTCTCTGAAAAATAGTTATTACGAAGATTACAAAAATCTATCGATAGGTTATCATTTTGTGATGTAATGATTTGATAAAAATAATAAACTAAATCCACTACATTCAAGAGAATTATTTTAAGTGTATTGGTTAATACACTTAAAATGTGCATGTCACACACAAAATAAATTATTACATTTGAATATTTAAATTGTTACTTGTCGGCTGATTTTGGGTTACTTCTGGCAACATCGGCAGTGTGACCATATATATTAAAAACTTATTGCCACTCAAAAAAAATAATAAATATGACATACTGTAAACGTCAAGCCGCACACTTCGCAAACACAGTTCTTTTGCTGCATTTTGATTATTTTCTTGGCTACTTCTGTATCTGGATGCACCGTTGTCATGTGATAGTTGTATTCCTTCTTGGTGGTTAATTCTCTTTCACACTACAATAATAATATTATTTTCATTGAAATATACTAAATTGAAATTTATAAAAACAATTTTTTCTTGCAGTTTATAAGAATCATATATTTGTACGAAATCGATGGCCCCACTTTCTTAATTCCCAGGATTTGCAAAATCAATACAGATCACAAATGAAGGATGACAAGTCAGTATCACTTTTTACGATGACCTGGGCAAATTTATTTAAAAACCTAAGTAAATTCCAAACATTGCATTTTATCATTTGATGAAACGAAACATAGTTTTAAAGAATTATAAAAACACATGTAAAATGTCAAAGTTATAGCTTACATTGTCTGAATGCTTCTCGCGGGCTCCTATGTGGTAGACCGTGAGTAAAAAGTTTCGGCACTTTTTCACTAGTCCTCTGAAGTAATTTCCGCGGTAATCTAATGCAAGCTACGTACATAGGTGCAATGGGCGATAGCGCCGGGCTCCTGTTCGGCCTTCTTGTCAGCGCTCTGAGGGTATTGGACCCTGGGGCCGTGTTCCCGAGCGTGCCACCTCAAACCGACCGCGTTGGGGAATACTTCACCGCACACACTGCAACCGTTGCTGCGAAATTCAATAAGTTTACTTACAATTCCATTAGATTTTATAGTACCTTTAGTTGCTAAAGTTGTTATGCCTTCATCTGCATTTAGTAGATGAAGGCATAGACAAATCGATGAAAATAGAAAGGGACTATCTGTACTCTGTATCTTCTTCTCGCTTAGCTCGCTTTACATCAATTACTCTGGGTTAAATTGAGTGACAATTAACATACAATCTCTTGTTTGGATGACTATGTATACATCATCATTACTTCTTTCCCATGGGGTCGAGTAGAGGAGAAAACATTCTTACAGGCCACGCTTCTAATACATTTGCATCTTCCACTTGTATCAATGTTGTCGATAATGGATAAACATTTTCTATACATCTATAACAGACGCAAAATCATGATTACCTCAGTTTGTGTTTCGAACAGAGAACCAGGTGTCGCTTCCAAGCGGTCGCGTTTGTGAAGTGAACGGCGCATTCGTCGCATTTTGGGCCAAGGTATTCATTATTTTCCTGTTACACAATAATTATGATACAGCGTTTATGGGCTCATTCAACATAAGGGAACATTTAGTTCGAATTCTAAATTTTAAACAGTCTCAAAAACCCAACTTATGAAGTCAAATTACTCAAAATAATTAGTATGTGGTGATAGAACTTGGAGAAGTATACTTCAACAACTACAGGTCATAGGTCGATGATTAATAGTTTAATTTATACTAATAATATAAGGCTGAAGAGTTTATTTGATTGTTTGAACGAGCTAATCTCAGGAAATATTGGTCCGATTTGAAAAATTCTTACAGTGTTAAATAGCCCATTTATCGAGAAAGGCTATATAACATCACGCTAAGATGAATAAGAGAGGAGCAGCAATAAAAAATATTGCGACAACGGCAAAATCATTTATATGGCAAAGCAACGTTTACGGGGATAGCTAGTGGCTTATATATGAAATAGAGTTCGTCTTGTATTCATTTATTACGTAATTTACGGTGCAGTTACTTTTGGTCCCATATCCGGAGATTTGTAACTCTTATTATCTCCATCTGACAGACGTAGGCCTAGAATTTACCACCCTGTTACATCACCTCACTACCACACCGTTTCAGATAAACGTACACATAAAAATATCAAGAGGTCTGTCAGGGATTCAAACGGACATACGAAACTATCGGCTTGACGTGCTGGAATGTCTGCCACTATGCCAAATGGGTCGTGTCGTGCGGCGTTGAAGCGACAAACTAACAAATACATCTTTCCCGGCAATAGTGAGACGTATTATTTCGGGCGAGTTATTAGCGAATCGCAGTAGTATGCCACTTTTATTGTGGGGATTTAGTGAAAATTTCCACTATTTCCGTCATTAGTCTCCGTTCGTTGGCTATTTATTCTCGTTCTCGCCGGCGCTCCGCTGCGTCTGCTGTGCTTGTGACGCTTTTGTTTCTCGACAGCGTAATTGCGAATGACTCTTATTTTGTGTTTTTCAGTGAAGCCTTATTAACATCACTCCAACCTTACAGAGCTCGCGATATTCGAAATGCATTTCGTAAATCATTATATTTTAATTTAAATGTGGAACGTATTTTTATGAAGACTTAATTTCCCGTTTATTGGGAGTCATAATACATAATTAATTCATAATATTGATTAACACTTCTTATAATATTGAAAGCGTGTAGGAGCCTTGAAACCTGCAAATTTATTAGAGGAAGTCTCTTATCCAATAGTTAAAGCAAAGGTTTTAAAGACAAAATATGTATATATAAGTATGCGTTACTGCTAATCATGCATCACTCGTGCCACTATGAGAAGACGGGATTATGGCCGCCGAAAAGCACAACTAACTAGAACACAGCGAACCAAATCGATTTTCAAGTAAACAGAAACTTAACTATTTTATTGACGCTCTAAAATTCCACTGCACACAATGACAATATTTAATGTTAGCAGCGTTGCTTCCAACGACCTGTGCGGGAAATCTTCCACGTGTCTGTCCTAAGAAAACATTTGACCTTCTACTGGAATATCTACGACATCTATCCTACATTAAGGAAGGTGAAATTTTAATGTCGTTTCACGCCCTTTCCGCCTCGTTCGTCGCTACGAAAACATAACGTCAAAACATTGATTGAGCGCTGTGTAATATTTTCTCTTTGTTTTCTTTCACTTTATTCGTAATGTTATTTATTTACTGATATATTTGTAAGATTCATGTTTATCAATATAACAATAGGCTACAGTCGATTTCGTTCCTCGTTTAACATTCCAAAGCGCATGTACTGCAAGTTTCCATACAAATCTGTCTTCCTGGTTCCATACATACATGTGTATATTGTATTGTATATTTTGTTCCTCTACTGTGTTGTTTTGCGTCCACAATACGTAATATTATTTTACTACTGAATACAGATATCTTCTCACAGTGAGACGGTTTCGGAATTATGATTTACGACTTTGACCAAATGCGGTTTGGCATATACTTTATGGTGTCTAGGTTTCTTGCTATGTTATCCTTCACCTTTATATGATAATTAATATAAAGACCGTTACTTTTAAAGTCAGAGGCGCGTGCTAGAATTTGTATCCAGATATCCTGAGTACAAGACTGTTATTCAAACCACCAGGATATCAGCTACAACCATGGTCTTTATGGGTATCCCTCTTTTATTTCCCTCAGTTTTATAAAGGAAAGACGATCAATAACGGCGGGATGACCGATTGTTCGCGTATCGGTGAACAGACGGACGCGGCGTCTGGAATATGTTTTACACCAATAAGACGATATTACCGCCATGATTTATCGCCGTTCGGTTTGATTTGTTTGTCTTGGAAATTACTGTTGCATGGAAATTTCCATTGCCAATTCGATAACTTCGGAAACGTTTACTTATTTATAGATGGATTCGTAATGTCCTTATGCTATTTTCGCGGATTTCGTTCCAATTTCGGATTTTGTTGTGTCTTCGATTATAGTAATAACTAGAACGTCTTTAATAAAGTGTAATGCGTATGTTCGCTATCCAATATCCTTCCAAACTGCTCTCTAAATCCGGACATAAACCATGTGCGTTTTGCGGTGAAATTAGCGTGAGAATAATAATAATAATAATATCTTAGGACAATTCCACACACGGCTATTTGGTTCCAAATTAGGCAATTTAATGCCTGTGTTATGGTAACCAGTCAGCTGATAAACATACATATATACGTATTATATAAAACTTATATAGATATTTTTATTACGACCAGACACAGAACAAACAAATGTGCTCATCACACAAATGTT
>DWQT01002076.1:0-14962 GCA_018244895.1 Myscelus amystis hages | reverse complement strand
CGAAAAATCTGCTATACTGAAACATGTTAATGGTGTACAATGATTTGTTGATGTTAACGTAATGGATCGGATAGTATCAGATGAGTAGGTACTAACTGATTCGGCTGTCAATAAAATTACATTACAAGAATACAAATCTAATAGAGATACAAATTATTTCTATACCAAACTATTTGACGATAAATCATTAAATAGTCACCGTCTATCGTCTGTACAAGAGCTAAGTCATCATCATCATCATATGCCGCGGTACCACATTTTGAAGTCAACCAGCATTTGAGAACTGATGCGAGGAATATCAAAAATTGGCATCCGTTTATTTCGCCTCAATAGAATATGTCGTGCAATAAACATGTTGAACACACAATCCCATTCAATATCGCATCGGGAAAGAGAAAATTTAACGCGTTTAAGGCAATCGGCACTAAACGATGCACATAATACGCAATGTATATTCCGCTATACCGACTGAGTGTCTCACCGGGAATGAACACGCGATTAACGGTTTTATAGCTTCTAAAATCATATCGAGAGCAAGAAAAAAATCGAGTTTTACAAAAAATTCGATAACTTTAATAGGCGATTTTTATTCGTCTGTCTGTGTATTTTATATTTATGCTCGTGATAAGGAATCGACTGAAAAATTTGGAAGACTTGTGTATATCTTCAGATTAAACCATTTAATTTTGTAACATAAACTGTAGACTAGCTAGTGGAATCGTTTTATAAAATTATCACTGTATACTCGCACGTTGACGGCTTCATAAATTGTAGATAATGTCTATTTAATCTGTCATAATTATGGCTGCGTATGGTTATTTTTTGTACCGTTGTCATTAACTTCGAATAAATTGACTATTCCTACTTACTACATCAACTTAGCGTCAAGATCAGTCATCAATCAGTCATCAGTCATCAAATCACAAAAATCACTCCTTTGCTCTTTTTCGTCACTATTTATAAATACTATTGTAATCACGATTATTCATTGTAGGCTGAAATGGATTAGAATATAAACTCAATTTTGCGTGTCTTTTGGTAGGTAATTCACTGTATTACTTTACTTCAACTATGGGACGCGTACCTGGGGAGAATACGGAAAAATGACGCTTTTGGCAATGAAATCTTGGCATGGGGTTCCATAGCATTACGCTGCCTGCCAACACGGTATCACCATAACTCTCAATGGTGTACATAATTCTGAAGATGGGGAAAACGATTTGGCGCGTTCTGTTTGCAGTCAACAAGATTTTTTTGGAGTAACGCAATGACAAATATACAGTTCACCTGATAATTTGGTAATTGTGTATTAAAAACACTTAAGAAATGATTATGTGTGCAACGTGATTGTAGCTAATCAGTATAGTAAACGAAATTCTGCCAGGAAGTAAGTCAGTAGTTTGAAAACTAGATGCTAATGCATTTATAAAGATAGATAAAAGATAGACGAAACCCATACTTTCTCCTCGTATATCTAAAGACGATTGCCACAGTCTTAAGGTAACAGACACAAAAGCACCTATGTGAAATTCTTAAGCGGAATATTAAAACCGATAACGTTGAAGATATTCCCAAAATATGACCAAAATGCAGGAGATAGATTTAAGGAAATTCACGAAAGGGTACCTATCATACCGATCAAAATAAAATTCCGGTACACCTAGTTGCGGTGGAATCAGAATGTTAAATCGGACGGAAGATCGCGCAAGCAATTTGAATTTATTGATGCGGCGACGGTCTCTTCAAATTGAATGCCTTTAAATATTTTCCCGCACGCTGAATGGAAATAGGTGTTGTTAGGTGAGCTTGCCAGAAATAGAATCTTATCGGGAATTTATTGAGGAGATGGCGAATGTTTTTGGGAAACGGACAAGAATTATATGAGGCTGAGCTTCTAACGAATAGCCTTAGATATTTTGTGTTTGGACCAACTATAAACTAACGTTTTGATTTATTTGTGACCAAAACGTAATGTCTCTGTTATTGCTTATTGAAGGTGGCGAACTTTCATGTTTCTGAAACTCACGCCCAACAGTGGGACGTGAAATATCTTAATTAGCAGTAACCATTACAAGGAATCTTTCTGTTTATAACACACACACAAATTAATTAGGCAACAATGCATCTTTGATTAAAACAAATGAAAGATGCAAGAGATGCGGAGACGCAGTGCTCAAATTTGACACATTTTTCAACAAACATACCATGAATATGCAACAGAAACACAAAGTTCAAAGTGAAAGCTATTTAACTGGAAGCAGACCGAAATACCTCATCTAGCGAGATCTCGACTTCCATTAAAACGCCAAGTTTGTGAAGAGAAACCTTTTACGCTAATATTACGTTTCATATAGGCGGAGTCAAAGGCATGGGGAACGCAACGTAGGTCCACTTAAAAATTTAGACCTAAATTTCTGTCTACGTAGAACGTCCATAAATACCCGCTAAGGTAAACAGAAGACCGACAGCGAGTAAACATATTAATTGACTAGCATGGAACATGGCATGACATGACATAGTCACATGACATGTAAAATAGTAGTAGTAGAAGGCATGCTAGTAAGACTAGGACTTAATTTGTACACTATCTCCACAAAAGCACGTAGAAAAGAAAAAGTAAGGAACATTTTTCTTTTGTTACGTTACAGGTCAAGTTATATTAGTATCGTTTCTATATCGCTTCTAAATCGCATCTGTATTGCCGCTATATCGCTTTTACATCGCTTTCATATCGCTTCTATGACCGTGTTGTGACCAGCGGCGGAGTACCAGCTAAGACTGCATTAAGTCAACCGCGGGAACATGGACACTTGTTCCTTCTTCACTACAATTATCCAAGAAACGCTCGGGACATCCACGTGCGAGGTATTCAAGCAATAACCAACCTTAACCCGATAGCTATAAAGCGTTCGGAACAGCAAACGATATAAAGTAAGGCACTTCGCCAATCAACGGTTGCTATGCGAAACTGAACTGAATAAATAATGAACGCGATTGATTGAGCAGCCTGTTATTATGAATATTATTGTAATGTCCATGGCAATTCCGCGACATTCCATCGTAGAACCTCAAAAGCACTTTTATGTATTAGCATTTCGATTTGAAGCGGAATTACTGATTCTTATCCATATATATATACAAAGCTTTGGAGGTCTATTTGGATAAAGGCCTCTAACACACATTAAATGATTCTTAATAGATGCCGTCATAGCCTAGTGATCTCAATTTCACTTTCCGCTAGGAGTCTAGGATCTCTGTCACATTTCTGACCTCACAAAAGTTAGGTGTATTTTAGTTTTATAATCGCTTGCTATAAAAGTGAAAGATTAATTGCAAGAAAAAATAATTAGGGTGTATGATAATATTCTTTGAGATGCTTGAAGTTTGAAGTTCTTCTAACCACTGATCTACTGAAATGCGTTGGTAATAAGAGATCTGTAATAAAACTACAATTAATGTAAATTAAATTGAACGGGCTTAACTAATATTTAATGCGTTAATTAATAACAATTACAAAGGCTACCAGGATTACAGATTCACTGTTTTCTAACGAATTCATAATACAATTTATGAGCTACGGCTTCTGAAATTGTATCGGAAAATGATTTCGTTTCTAAATGCGTAAATAATTTTCTAAAATAGTCTACGGCGCCATATTTCTCAGTAGACGATCAAAGTACACGTGACTAGGACTCCATATAGTAAATTCCCCTTAGAGCCTTTCATGAAATACACGTGAATTGAGTTAGCGTTTTATTCACTCACGCTTAGCCTAATATTTACATCACTAATACTAGTTGGTATTTCTGTTTAAATATAGAATATCGAAATAATTTCAGACATCAGCTATCTGACTCCATATTATACAGTTAAATATCTGTATTGCTAACATAGTGACTGAGAAATTATTGGGTAGCTATTTATTACACCCAGACAATAACAAATCATTGTCGCTGAGAATCGAACCCCGAGCGTATCTTTATCATGCATTAGGTTCTGTAACCACTGTACCAGTAATCACTAATATAATTATTGATTGTTTGCAAATATCAATAACTGTATGATTATTGTACCATCACGTCAGATCCCTAACGGGGTAGGCAGAAAGCACCGAGTGCCAAATATCTCTGTCCTTAGAGACCTTACGTGCTTCGTCTACATTCAGCACTGTCGTGACCTAGAAACTATATCTATAGATAATTTGAATGGTATTGAAGTTGTTATGGCGTAAAGTTATATGGTAATGACTTAGAACGATATGGATAGGGTAGCTATCATGAAACAGTATATACTCGTAAATGCTTATGTGTTAACTTACATAGTGATAGGTGAGTGTGTGAGCGAATAACTATGGCTATTTCCATTATAGAGCCGGGTGGAAGATAAAGAAATTAAAAAGCCGAAAGTCGTAGAATAATTTGCTAGATAGTATATACCTATAAAACCGGGACATGGCTGTCCGGTCCAAAGATTCACGCACGGCCAAAATCATTATACCTAGAATCACTAAATTTTGCAAATAGATTCCTTATGTAGTGTAACTAGCTTTTGACTTCGCGCGCGTTTAGTTATTGGAATATCTTCATCTACTACATTTTTACTTATTGCCTTTCAGACATTCTGAATTGCAACGCTTGCGAAGCCGCGGACAAAAGCTAGTTAAGCATACAAACCTTCCTCTTGAATCACTCTATCGAATTGTATCAAAATCCGTTTCATAGTTTAAAGATCTACGCATACATAGGGACAGGAAGCGGAAGCTACTGTGTCTTATACTATGTAAAAAAGATTGTGCACTGAGAAAGGATATTTTGGAAAGTCCACGCATCTATTTTTCTATGAAAAACGTGATTCTCAATGAACACTTATTACAAAATAATAAGGAAAACGGAAATTCGTTGGTATGGTGTATTCCCGACGAAACGCTACCCCGCACCCCGCCCCGCTGCCCGGGTACCTTCCCCTCGCCTCGTAAATACTCATTACACGAACGATACAAGGACCCAGAAAAATGCTTATTCGAGCTCGCTCCCTTGTAAATATATCATTATAATATATAATTGAGATTAAAAACGCTACTGGATAAGATAGGCTCCACTGAATAGACTGAATATTATGATACCATTATACATGTAAGGCTTCGTTCACACGGACTGTTTTATACGCCTTACATTTTCTACGATTTTTTTTATAAGTCACCGTCGCATATCGACACTTGCAACATCTTAGCCGCTAATGTGTTTATAGCTTTAAAGGTTCTTTTTGGGGATGTCTTGTTGAGCTCCGAATTGCAACGCTCCGGGAATATCTGAAATGGATATAAAGTTGTTAAGCATTTGTTAAAGGCTAGAGAAGTTAAACATTGATTCACATCAAATTTTGTTCGGTCTTATTAACTTTTTAGAATATTACCATATGAAACTAGATCAGATATGAACTGCATTCATTTTGACTGATTCCACCATTAAAGCACCATACAAGAACAATTTTATGTTCTCTTAAAATATAACTTCGTTTTGCAAGAATCGTAAATCTCTATGGATTTACGTCAATTATTTTGATAATATATTATTGACCCAATTGTCTGGAAAAGCTGCTTTTGTAACGAAAATGTACTTGATAAGAAATGTGAATTCGTGGAAAATTGATTATTGTTATAATATGATTATACCATCACGGCAGGTCCGTAAGAAATCTTTCTCTTGACTCAGTATTCTATTAGATCGAGGTACGAAAACCTCGTCACCTACATCGCCAGTCTGATCTATCATTTATTCATTCATTATTTCCGAATCATTGCAGCGTTCCCAATCTCATTTGTACACAAACACTTTCTTTACACTTTTACATCTGTAACGCGTGTTAATTACAAAAATACACGTGTAATGAATTTTTGTTCACTCGCCCCCACTTTCACTGCAACCCAGTTTTGGATGACATTGGTTCTCGCCTTGTACCCGAGTTGATTAATGGTCAATGTACGCTCCAAATTGTGATGTCTCGACCTTGAGGCGTTCGTGAAAACACTATTTTAAAACGGAAAGATCTAGGTAATTATTGTACGTGTGTGTACATTAAGGTATTTACACACATCGCGGGTAGAACGCCGATTCTTTTAAGCCGCAAACGCAGCAAGCGGTAACTTTATGTCAAACTAGCTGTTACCTGCTGCTTCTTACTTACGTTATTACCGTCATTGAGCCATTTATACTACGCTGTTTATAGCGTTTATTTAATTACAGCGTATGATCCCGCAGAAACGAGATATTCTGCAAAAAGGATCCTATGTCACTATGCAACAC
This sequence comes from Myscelus amystis hages, assembly GCA_018244895.1. Taxonomy (NCBI): domain Eukaryota; kingdom Metazoa; phylum Arthropoda; class Insecta; order Lepidoptera; family Hesperiidae; genus Myscelus; species Myscelus amystis. The sequence goes on along the minus strand of DWQT01002076.1, from coordinate 8,660 downwards.
TTCAATTATCAAGGCCATGTTATAGATATCCGTATAACATTTTAAATGAAGGATTAGATTGATGAAATTTTTACTAAAGTCAGCTCGTGCAACTAAGATTGAGTCTAAAAACACACTTAAGTTAAACTTTTATTATTATACTATCGCGCCATATCCTAAACGGGCCAGGCAGAGAGCACCGAACGCGAGTTCTTATGTTTATTTAAAAATTAATAGTAGAAAATTATAACCAAACTGAGTAAGCGATGAACTTTAGCACCAAATAGCATTTCATAAATCAAATTTTAATGTTAATATACTAATTGTGTTATTTGAAATCAACGAAGAAAACGCCTAGTGCGCGAACGCCTAAACATATACATACATAGGGCCAATTTCACTACGTCCATACGTCTGTCTGCTTATGTTTTTCGCAGAATCATGACGAACCAACGTAATTGTTGTTTGACGAATATTTATGTGAATATAGGTAATGCGTTTCTGGGAGATCAGGCCAAGGTGAATACGAAAGGTTAAGTAGAAAATAATAACAGAAATATTATACCGATTTCGCTTTTACCGCTTTTAGTAGTTTCACTGTAGCACTATATAATAGGGTCTGGCAACATTCTATCACATCCTAGTCTGTCAGAGCTTTGTAGCTTTTTAGTCCAATATTGTCTATAATAATTATAATATTTCGACCGCCCCCTGTCTATTCGTAAGGGAGCTTAATTACTAAACCTATAGTGGAGGTTCGATTCCTATCCGAAATGATTTGTTTATTCTATCTAGGTATATTAGACATGTCTATATAATTGTTATTTAGTGTGTATATCACACGTAGTAATTTTTGCTTTTTTGCCTAATTGTCAATATTCCATGAATTTTCGAACCCAGAACGACTTGTTCAGTTATTGCGAAAACAATACTATGACACATGTAAGATCCTTATGTGTAAGAAAATAAAACTCAAATTGCTATGCGCATCCTCCTAAAATGACATTGGCATTGATTACTATAACGATGATTAAGCCATAACGTGATCCTTATGATTAAGAGCATAAAGTTGAAAATGTATCGCAGCTTACCTGATGTTAAGCATACATTGCAGTTCATGGACGCTTTCAATAATACATACATTGGCAATGACGTTTCCTGTTTTTAGAGCTTTCGAGAATTGTTTAAACTGTAAAAATATGAATGATAAATTTATAGAACCTTCATATCGTCTTCGTGAAAGCTTCCTTGTTGGTGTGATTCAGAAAGTAAGATCAATGTTGTCTGATTTCTCTAATATTAAAAAAAACATACATATAAATAACATTGAACTATCCGTCTGTGGTTTTAAAATTACAGTTCTCAAATGTTTATGATTGTATGCATTTTAAAACTTTTGTATCCGTTCGTCCAGGCTAACCTCGGGAACAGCTGAACCGATTTTAAAGGAACTTTCACTGTAAGATAGAGGGAATTATAGGGAAACATATAGGTTACGTTTTCCCACGGGATCGGGATTTATGAGAGCAACACCGCGGGGCAGAGCTCGTTCAAATACAATCAGATAACACGAACATCAAAAACACTAAGCCGCCGCAGACAGAACGGCTAGCTGTATCGATATATTCGCATTTGAATTTCAAAGTCGAAAGCAAAGCTCAGTTTTTATGCATCGCTCCAACCGAGCTTACGGTGGTCGGTCGGCAGGCCTACGTGACTGGACTCGGCGACGGACCGGCAAAGACTAATCGATTCGATACAGAAATGACTATCGCTTGACATCTCCGCACAATTTTGTCGATATACCTATCCTTGTCTATCATGAGCAGAGTATTTATTATGTAATAACGGTATGTCTCTGTGATGGAATCGTGAAATTTGATTTTAGAAATCTTATTACTTACGTACAGTCATTAAACTCAAAAGCGTATAGACATAAATAGCTTAAATCGACTTTGTACACCATATCACTGACTTATTGAACTAGCTGTGTGTCGCGGTGCTACCGGAGTACATCTTCGTTGAAATTTTAGGATAAAAACAGCCTATATTATAGCCTATTACCTCCTCTGTTTTCCAGCAAAAGTCGCATCAAAATCGGTTCAGCCGTTCCAGAGTTCATCCCGGACAGACAGACAGAAAGTAAATAACAGTTTGTTTCAATATCGCGTAGAGGATAAGTGGTTGAAAAACAGTAATTTGAAAATTTCAGACGGATAAATCAATTTTTTTTACATGTGTACATTATACTCAAGTATGGAAGAGCTTTAACGAGGTTGAAACTCTGCGTACGCTTGCTCTATGCCAAACAGACCCATATCGACTACAAATTGCACCGACTTGGGCGAAGCCGGAGGAAAATAATATTGTTTCTTTGGCAAATATTTACTCTTCCCGTATTTCGTGCGCCGATTTACAGTATCCGATACGCGGATAACTTGAATTAGAGAAATGTATGCGATCCAACGATATGTTTGTGTTTTTCATTGTTTTATTTGACTTCAGCTTTAAAGCATTGTGTTTTTGTAAAGCGAATATAGTATCTTAATATAATATCTTAGGACAATTCCACACATGGCTGTCCGATTCCAAATTAGGCAATTCAATGCCTGTGTTACGGTAACCGGACAGCTGATAAACATACATAACATACATATGATACAATACTTATGTATATACATATTTTTATTACATCCAGACATAGAACAAACAAATGTGCTTAACACACAAATGTTTGTCCTGAGTGGGAATCGAACCCACGTCTGGTTTTGCAGTCAGGGCGCCACTTGACCACGAGGCCAGTATATGTTCTGTAATATGTTCAGTTCGATTCGATTGATTTGTTTATTGAATGACGCAGCAGATGCATGCACATAGTCTTATGCGGAATTGACCAACGTGGTGAAGTACTCTCGCCCTTGTGTTGAGAAGTAACGCATGTCCAACCCACGGTAACACGAAACGGCTGCTAATGATGGTAATGGTGGATTTTTTAATCGTGGTTTTGCTAATGACAAAAGAATGACGCGTATCTTTTTATTATCTTTTAAGATGATTTATATATAAATGTTTCGCACGAAAGCAAATAAAGATAAAAGACAATTTCATTATTACGACTGCGTATCACAGTACCGCTTCTGCAGTCCTCGAATCAATCAGCCGAGATGCGGATGATGACTGTCATTATACTGCATTTAAATATTCCCTCAGTCGATTTGTATTAAATGTACAGTCGCGCGGTGAAGTCACAAGTGGGGAACAAATTAATTTATTCCTATCGTTTATATTTCTTTTTATTTTGAAACGTTTTAGTTTCGTTTAGCGTCATAAATAAATTATTCTTACATTAGACATATGAGACACATCAGTTCATACGTGTTTATACTCCTCTGTAGGCGAAATCCTATTCGATTTTCACGTTACTTTTACGACGCAGACTTTAGAGCTATTACTATTTTTTGGATCGAATCTACTTATATCCTCGATACATAACATTAAACATCATAAAATTATTAACATGTTTAATGCACCATACGCCACCCAAACTAATTGTATCGCTGACATGTGACAAGCTGATGAGCACGCCGCCGCCGCCCCGGGCGCGGCCGGATCCCTCGCTAATTACATCGACAGTAAATATCTTTGTGACTGGTGCATCTGAGATGAAGCTGACGGATGAGTATGAGCCCTTATGAATATAAATCGCGAATGGGAATCGTGTATTTGCTTATGCCGCTGTATTAAGCGGGTTTTTGTATTAATAAATGCATGACTGATTATGGTTTACAAAGCAATGGTATATTATCAAAATTACTTGTAATTATAATTCATTATTTGCTTCTATTTTTGTAACAATATACTAAAGTCTATTTCAGTGCCTAAGACCAACGCATACTCAACCGACATCGAATAGGACTCCTATAAACTAACACTAATTGAAATAATGAATGCTAAAAATCCTATTCGTAGTAATGATATCATTAGTTAATAACTAATTAATAAATACCAACCGTTACTAACAGTCATATATCTGAAGTCCTATTCGAGGTTGACTACGAATCTATGGCTAGTCCATTGTAGGAATGCAACACATTGGAATGTACAGTGCTGTAGAAATGTGATATTAAAACACGTTTTATTTTATATTTCTTTTATCTTGTACCATTTTTCTCCTCACCAGTACACAGTAGTTGCGCAAGAATAATTTTCAAGCAATCACGTTAGGCCTCCATCTGTGCCATATTTTAAGCTGATATTGTTGTATAATAAAACGGGGAACGGTCGTGATGTTACTTTTATTGTAACTAATTGCACGACAAATGTGATATATCATTCCGTCGCTTCAGGGCGCTTTGCACGGACACTTGTGTCGAGATTTTTTTAATATACATATCAATTTGTGGAGTAATTTATGCAAACACCAGTTAAAGGCACGGTTAAAATGTGGAGATGAGAATGAAATGAGGATGGCAATCGGTCATTCGCGGTCACACATCCAATAGCTGACCACAATCGTTGGGATAGTGGGGAATTCACTACCACATCGTAGTCCTCCGTATTGGAGAATCGATTATCTATAAAGCGTCATTCTCCCTTGGTCTTTGGCGACCGTGACTGTATTTAAATGAGTTGCCATTCATAACATGACAAAAAGGTCACATGGTTCGTCAGTTGTATGTCTACCACAAATACTATGAACCTTTAAAGACTAGACGGTTAGTCCAGGGTCACCTTCGAAACGTTAGAGTGCCTTTGAATCCAAGGTGAGAGCTTAATATCGCATTAGTGTATTGATTATTTCGATTTTCGTAATACAACGACTGGTTTTACAATAAACTAGAAAATATTCATAACAAGGGTTACAATTTCTAAGCAAAACATTTGGAAAACATATAATTATTCAATTTTTGGTTGTTTTGTGAACCAAATGAGCAAGATATGCTTAAATGGGTATCGATTTCAACATGTCTTTAGTCATATTTCAAAATATTGCAAGTTTGGTTAATTTTACCCAATCATCCGCCAGCCTTTGGAAGTCGTCTGGTAGGCCTCCAATCAGCATTACCCCGGCCCTGGCCATTTTGAATCCAACGTATCCTGCCTTTGGTTTATACTTTTAACCCTTATTTGTTGTTACAAGGTTTCAACCATGCTAATTATGTATTCATAAATTTCGCAGTCCTCAAAAAACATTATACCTTTTAACTGCTGTAAAGCGGTTTTCTCGGAATATTATTTACCTTAACTGTTATAGCGAGCTTTTTTTAACTTTCTACATTTTAAAATCAGACTACCCGCATGAGAGACTGACCTAAACCAAACTGTCAAAACAGATTGAACTCCAGACTATCGTTGCTCGTTTGGTTGTCATCGCTAGCTACGAGTAGCTTACCCTACCACAGTGAGGCGAGTCGGTGCAATAATTTGCGAGATTCAGGTTGAGGTCAGTGACCCAGACTATCGTCGCCTACGCCCGCGATAATGTGGGAATACATCGATCTGCCATCTTTCATGCGTGTCTGTTATCATTATTATTGTTATAACAAAATAATGGATAATTATTGTACTGCGAAACTTTGATAAGGGAACTTATTAATCATTTATGCGGTCATATTTTTATGCTTTTATGCTGGCAACATATAAGTGGTAGAATATTGTATCGCATCTTTACATAGTATAAAACAAAGTCGCTTTCTGCCCCTATGTATGCGTAGATCTTTAAAACTACGCAACGAATTTCGATGCGGTTTTTGTTAGTAGATAGAGTGATTCAAGAGGAATTTTTATATGTATTTTTTAGAGGAATTTTTATATGTATATAGCTTTTGCCCGCGGCTTCGCACGCGTTGCGTTCAGAATTTCTTAATGGCAATTAGTAAAAATGTAGTATATGAATTTAGATATTCCAAAGATAGCAGGAAATTTTCACGGTATAGAGAAAGGGGAATTGTTTTACTCCGAATTTGGAAATAAGACAATTTGTGTTTCTGTTAAAGGTATTTATTTCTTCGTATAGTTGCGACTACAAGAGTCTTCAAGAGTAGCATCGCTGTCAGTGCTAGTACGAATAAAGATGAATTATTTACCGTTTTAAATGTGTTCACAAGAATAAAATGGAGGACAGAAAATTGAAAATTAAAATGATTAGCCTCTAATGCGCCATCGCACTAACTCGTTGCGACTAACTTGGAGAAATGTATAAATAATTGTCTTGATGGCGACCCTAACTGCGTTACCCGTTACCAGAATGTTCACGTTGACGGTACTTTGTGTACCTCAGTACTTTATTCCCTTTAAATTTTCATTCACGTCCTACATGACACTTTAATAGCTGTTGGGGTTAATATGAACAGAGGTGAAGTTATGTTAAATTTGTTAAGGACTAAAATGTCTAAACAAAAGAAAACAATGTCTGGTATCCACTACTTTTATCCATCTATCTATCTACTTTTCCATCCTACTTTTGGGATAACATAATATCGAAGTTCTAATTGGTTGAGGTATGGGTTATTGGGTAACGTTTGGGATGTTTTTAAAGCACCTTAAAGTCTAATGATAACCATTGATTCCGTCTTTGAAAATTGTTTAAAATACAAATACTTTATACTTTACGGTGTCAGTATAAATCAATTAAAATAAATTACGATATTATTTTACTTTCTGCACTGTTTACACAGACCAATGTGTCCATAGAGCGTACTTTCGATATAGGTTACACTACACACAGAGATAGCACGAGATAGTTTGCAGAACCAGAACACTAACGCCGATAGATGCGCACGATTTCGTAACACGGGGTCAGCGCCCCCGACACTCGGTCAAGGATTTGTATTGTTACAGTTTGACACAAGATGGCGCTAGTTACTAAACGATCTATCGCTACCACAGTGCATTCAAACATGTATTTATACGAATGTGTACTGGGCTATTCTGTAGCGTATTTTAATGGATTTAATTGGTCTAGTGATTATATTATCTGCTAAACCGGAGCATGTAGATTCGATTGCAGGACGATTGACCTTGTTTAAATGATTATTTGCGTAAAAATATCTATGTATGTATTGGATGTAATGTATATGATGTATACGTATATGATGTAATTTCCTAATTAGAAATCAGTTACGTGTACCTATATGGAATTAAAGTTAAAAAGAAAATCAAAACTTCCAACACAGCGGGATACGTACGTGAATAAACAAAACCAGCGTAAAAGATAAATAAAACAGACAATTTAGCCTCATCCATCCACGTAATTCAACTTCCGTAGCGTACAGAACGAATGTAGTTCATTATTTTCTATCATCGTTCAATGCTAGCCGTGAACTTGGCACGCGACCAAATATGAAAGAATCTGTGTTCTAATGACGAATTTCCGCTCGGCGACAAAACACTTGTAAGGTTTAGGCGTGTTACGCATGTGGCGAAAAAACACACACTTTTTGCTCAAACTCGGTATTTACTTACAAGGTTTCGCGTATTCGTCCGGCGTATTACTCACCAATACGCCCGTAAACATCGCATTGATTCGCTAAACACCAAATTTAACACAGCTATGTCCATACAAACGTAAATATACCAGAAATCTGTGCTAAAGTGCGAGTTTCTAAAAAACTCGTTGCCAATTTAAACAAATTTAGAATGCATTGTTTTGAAATTTTCCTCGCAAAAAGTCTGTGAAATAAAACGTCCAGTCCAGACCGGTCCGCTACAATTGGACAGACGTTTGCAGGTTTACTGGAAAAGATAAATGCGTTGACAGTTTTTTTTCTCCCGTCTAAAATATCGTTCTGCGTATTCGCGATACTGCGCAACAGATAGCGATTCGGCCAAATTGTTAGTTTAGTTGTAATCATTACGTTTATTATAGGACGCTCTGATTTTGACTTTGTTAAATGTTTCTTCTCTTTTTGATTGGCTTTTTGTTGGCTTACGTTTGCGTTCTCACCTGGTGCGGGGCAGTCTCAAATTTAACATGCTTGTGTTGCTTGCTTCAGCGTTTACTTTTCCTTTTTTATCATTATACCATCAAGCCAGTTCGCTAACGGGGTAGGCAGAATGTACAGATTGTCAAATATCTCTCTGCTTACAAATCTGACTTGGTTTGGCTATATACATTACTCTTTATACATACACGTCCGTTTCGAAAACTCTTAACTTCCCCCTTAGCAACTGTCTGACCTATTCGGTGGAGATAAGACAGTCTTGGTCTTCTTGGGCGCCTCCTTCTATCAACTCACTACTTTTATATCAATATTGATTGCATTTATTAGCAATATCTTCGTTGTGCTGTTATTGTTTTCCAAACGAAGCTTTCTATGTGAAGAGAAGCAGACCAGCTGCTGGATCTGCTGCAGGCAACAGTCACAATAGGCCGCGGTTCGCCAATAGACATAAACCAGGACCATCTCTAACAGGACTATTGGAATTTTTCCCAAACTTGTTGTGACTTGTTCAACTCTCCCACTCCGCGAGCCTCATATGGTTTTGTGCAATACAAAACTACACTATCCATGGATAATACAAGATTTGAAAGTAAAAATTAATTTGTTGGTGGTATGACCATACACGTAGGGTTATCTGTAGTTTCGATTGTGTACGAATGTGAATAATATTATCTTAGGACAATTCCACACACGGCTATCTGATTCCAAAGTAGGCAATTTAATGCCTGTGTTATGGTA
>DWQT01002075.1:0-14964 GCA_018244895.1 Myscelus amystis hages | reverse complement strand
TATTTTGATAAAACTCGACAGCGATAGCAACAAAAAACGGAAAGCGCTTTATGCCGATGGACGTTTGATACATGACGCGAATTGTCGGTCCGATGGCGCGCCGCTCGACTGGAAACCTGACCGCTTTCATGAAATACGACCATTGTATTCCACATTTCATACATTTAGTTCTTTGTGTAATAAAATCTTTTAAAAAATGGAGTGCTTATACTTATTTGGAAAATTAAAATTGTAAACGGATGTACAAAATGACGTTTATAGCAAACTACATAATTATCTAGCGGGAGGGGTGGAAGTTCTATGAATGCTTTGATTCTCTTGAGGCGTCTGTTCTTAGGCGTTAGAATATTGACGCACCCAAGGGCATGAACTCCAAACTGCTTTAAGCGCATTAAAAATGGATAACATAACAATTACATTTGGATGTAATTATACAATATTCGCATACCGGAAACCGAATAACGCGTGCCAGCGGCGCGGAACAGTATAATGAGGGTATGCAGACAATGTGAAGGCTGTCGATGGTTGTTGATGACTCTTCGGAATACAACACATCCTTCACAATACTTTATTTCGAAATCCTTTAAAATACGTTTTGTTGGAGTCTGTTTTTATCGCTCTGCGCGTAACACACAATAACAGAAGTGTTGTAGTAATCTGATTGTGTGATATCTTTTTAATTACCTCGCCTACTAAATCCTTTATCGAACACTATGCGTATTCAATGTATTTATTAGTAGCTTCAAGATACAGGCTGAAGCGGTTTGTCAATGTTTATGAACAGGTGCAGTGAGGAGTAAAAATCTATCCGAAAACAAACTTTTGTTGAGGTCAACAAACAACGGCCCACTAAATTGTAGCATGTCGGATCTTGTTAGGTCACTCCGTTCCTTGGTAAACAATAATAAGGTTGTAGATCTTTAATGAATGGATGTTAAAAACAGGATTTTCTTTTCTGTAGATAGTAATAAACATTGTAACTGTGTTGAAGTTGGAGAATTCCTATAAAAACAACTCAGGAAAACTTTACAGCTGCAGGTACATTTGCTGTAAACGATAAAATTAAAATATGGAAGTTAAACTAGTCGAGGTTACCGTGTAATATGAAGTAACACAATATGGAGGAGCGCGACGGACGGATGATGAAACTAATTGAAGTAAACAAGAAAGTAGAAACAAGACGAGGTCTAATTGGACTTTCAATTAAATTTTAATAAAGGTTGTATTTCATCGTAAAAACCTGTGTAATTTGGAGGTGAAACGTTAAATTAATTTGAACATTGTAAGTTGTTTTAACACTAATGAATTGTGGAGAATTCAAATTAGACGAATGTACGATCTTACGTCCTAATGTTTTACGTAAATTATTCTGGTTACATAACTGGTGTAGATTAGAATTGTATTATCTTAAAGATACATTTTAGCATAGCTGAAATGAAGCTTACTTTTAATGAACTTACGTATTCTAAAACGTCTCATACTAATAGGTGGATAATTTATTTCTAATTAACATAGGCTAAGTTTATTCCGCCTGCAACCTCCAAAAAAATCACACAGCCATGTCGGAAATGAAGAATGTTGAAACGCGTTGAACTCTGTATTCATGTAACTTGTTACTTAACGATAGCCACGGGGACGGAACGCTCGACATGACTCTGAAACCGAGTCACCACTAGCTGTTTCCACAATGTTTATTATTGGATTCCGTGACATGGAATTAATGCGGAGCGCTGTACCAGTACATGCAGCTACCCGCACGATACGTCTCCAGTAATATCCCGAACCGACCCCAAGGAGCGCTACATTTTATGACCGCGTCATTTGGTTTTATGGCGCGGCTCCTGTTATTATACGGACTGAAGTAACTGCGATGTGGTGAAAGTGATATTTTAGAACATATAAATAATTGCTCTCTACATTTACTGAATTACTAAAGTATAAAATACTGAGAGAATTGTTTTTACCGATAACTCTTCGAAAACATGGCTGCCTAACGATAGCGGGCTGTGGCTAAGACGTTTGACTGATGTATTTCCTGTACCCAACAGTGATAGGTTAGTGGTGTGAAATGAGTTGTGGGTTCAAACTGACTCTGACCTCCGACTTTACAAAGCTATGCATTTCATAAATTCATTAAAGTAATTAAATATTAAGTCGATATGTAAGATGCTCCTATATAAATAGATAAGATTTTTTCAATGAAACTGCATCGATGACGTCATCGTTTGCACGCCGCCGTATGTACCGCAAGCGAACATTTTACATGAACTCCGGCGAATCCGGCAACCGGCGACCCGCTGAAGTGCGTACTGCGCGACGAATTGGGACACTCGCGTAGCGACACTAAAATGATTTAAACTACGAAATTTTGCTGACGACTGTTTCTTTGTAAACGGCTTAAATTATTTTCCTCGACTACCTCCGTCCATTTGGATTCATGTTAATTTTGTATTTTTAAATATGTATGTAACTATTCAATCATATTATATTATATTGTAGAGTAAGCCATTAACATTAAACACAACACAAGATGATGTAAGTATCCTTCATAGGTATGATTTACGTGAGCTCTGCTTATCCGTAACCGACCTAGCGTGATGGTAGTGAAATGATAATTATATTAGGTATACAGTGGATTAACATTCAGTGACGACGTCGGAAAATATTATAGCATTGTCGGTTCTGTTATTAACATATTTTCAGTACCTATAGAAATTAGCTCAATGTAGCAAAGGGTAATACGATAAAGCGCTCATCACATTTATTGTTTTCTTCGAGGGCCACAGGCGCGGATCACTTTATATCAATTATTCCTTCCGTTCCTCTTTCATGTTCCAACATCGCTCCTCATTCATCTGAAGGCGATGTTGTTCATCATCGTAAAATCCCTTGTCAACCTTCGTCCCTTCCTACTCATAACTTTTCCTTTATTTTCTCAAAACCTTTAAATCCCTCTCGTATATTTCAACATAGACGGCAACAAAATGTTTACATTTTATAAACACTTCACTTTAATATAAATTTAAATTATCCACGTAACTCAGCTACTGAGGCCACTCAAGCGTTATGGTAAGTTAACCGTGATTGTAATGTTATGGTATAAGTTCATATCTATTCTATTTCCTTGACACTTCCGACGACCCAGATTGTTGTCTTTAGCATACGCTTTTAAAACAAAACGCAACATTAGATTTCGAAATTGAACCTTATAATAATAACGATCCGTTTGCCTCCGAACAAAAAGTTCGTTTATACTTTCCATTACACAACCGAGCAAACTGTGTTCCTGTGATCCCGAATTTGAGCGCAGTCGGGTGAAGGCGGTCCGCTCGGCTCCGGTAGGTAAGCAAACTATCATGCACACACTACCCTCGTCAACGCACATTACATATTCACCGCTCGCTTCACTTATGCCGCTATTACGACAATATTGTGAGGATTTGTCCGAAGCTGGAGTTAATTTCGACGACATAATAACAACTTGTATGTATAATATGCATTTTTTATATAATATATCTTGGTATAACTTCACAGGCCATCTCATTCCAGAGCATGTATTACGACCAGATGTTACATTACATAAACAATTTTAAAAGCATACATATAGATACATAAGTAAACCAAGAAACAAATATTTATGCTTATCACTAAGTGAATGTTGTTACTTGTTATTTCACTGATGCCGTCATAGTTAGAAAGCGAAAGTGCAGACTAGTTCCGCACTCATGTCACTCGTAATTTATAACACGTTTTTCTGATCAAGTGATCAGAAATTTCAATTTAATATTTGAATTTCAATTATTCCTCGGAGTAACATTGCGCAACATAAAAATTTCAATTTCAAATTCCTTTTGTATTCCACTCAATTTGCCTCGCGCAGTGACGTTTTGAGTTTAGCGTGAAATGGAAATGCCTATCATGTTATCTTGTTTCAATACTGTTGCATTCCGATTGTATGCTCTGGATGTCAAATGATCGTTAACTCGAATATCGAGTCCCTATAATCAAATCGGAACTAACAGTATTTTTAACAAGGTAAATTGTTATTAAAACTGTTAATGCCATTGAATGCCGCGGTAATTGCAACATTATTGTAAGATGCAGGGATGAGGGACTATCGACGGGTCTTTTGATTATAATAACGCGAAAGTGAGACAAGAATCGCTTCCAATCAGTTTGTTAATAAATTTCGATCAAAACAATTACTTGAAGTGTTCTAATAAGCAAGACTTCGAAGGGTCGGGTGTCCATTACGAATTCAGGAGCGCTTCATATCTGCCGTTGCTACGTCGCATCCTCGCGCGCTAACGGATGAAGCGCCTTGACGGCCCGGATTATGGAATATTAAATTCGTTTTGATTAATAGGGACATGTCACTGCATGTTCCTAGGGTTTAGTTAGTACCTGATAATCTGGTAATGCATGAACGAGAGAGAGCAGGACTCCCCTATCTGGATGAAATCGGTTAAATAAGTACCCGTCGATGGAGGATTCAAAGATTTGTGACACCGGTGTATATGTATGAAGATTGTGATTTTGGACATTCGGTGATCTTTGCCTACCCCGCCGGGGGCCTGGCGCGATTCGCTATATACTATATACATCAAACTGCCCCATGTATGTTGTTATTGTCTGCTCTAGAACGATACAAATACATCAGTTTCAAAATTCAACTCCCTTACAGCATGTTGTGTGTTATTGAACGTAGAGAATATCGTCTTATGTCACCATCTCATTACTGTTCAACAGAATAAAAAACTCGTTATTCAAAAGATTAACTGCTTATATTTCTTTGATAAAAAAATAATAAAGATTTTTAATTTATTCTGTCAAATGGGTGCGCATTTGGTGTTATTATGAAAACAAAGTGGCAAATTGGATATTGGATAACACACACAGTTAAGAAACGACCAATTTCTATCCCGCGCAAAAACGTTCATTTGGGGACTCTTCACATTTACTATCTGTGATTCGGTGAAAGTGCTATTGAAATTTAACAGAAAATTAACTATGATTTCACGTTTTATACGTATTTCAGAATCGTAGTAGTGAACTAGAGCTTTGTTCTAGACTAATTAAATGTATATAATAACATAAAACAAACTTTGTTATGTTATTACTCTACCGTTACAAAATTTTTACTATATTAAGTCTTTGGCTACAGGATAGTCATGAGAGTACAACAGAATACTTGGCAATTAGCCAAGAACTAAAAACGTTAACTTACTCCCACTGTGGAAAGGGAAATAGGACATAAATTACTGATAGTAGCCGTGACATTAATACGTTTCAGTGCGATTTTAATATGGATGTTGTTTATTGTTTCTCTAAACAAGTCTCAATGCTCAAGCATTTTGCCACGATCTCACTCAATAGAAGGCGCTGATGCATACCCTACTGTAGCACGCTCGCCTACAAAATATGTACAAATTCAATGGAGCTTTGAAAAGTGCCAGGTCGAAGTTGCCGGGATACACCAGCGTCAGCAGGCAGACTGATCCATTCTGGTAGCAGCTTTAATCAGGAGCGACGAACATAATCGCTTTATTCTGGCCACCGACTAGACCGATTAGACCGATCTCCTGAGTCTGAGTTCTGGCCACGCGAGCTGCTGGACGGTCATAAATATAATAAAAATCATTTCATTTCATTTCATTATTTTAAAATTTTACCAACTTGGGACAGCCTTTCTCTGATTACACTCAGTGGTAAGCAATTAATGTCCGGAGTACATATTAAGCAATTGTAATCTTAAGACGGCATTAATATATTGCGATTATTGGCTTTCTCTAAATTTGATTGCACTGATGTAATTGGATTATATATATTATAACGCTAAGCCTAATATCTTTTATTCCACCTATAATACTTCACTGATGTAGATAAATTATTGCTTCAGCCTAACTTAACTATTGTTAACACACACAAGCAGACGATATTGCTACCTGTAAAATATCTCAGAAATGTTTAAGTGTTCAATGGAAGAGATCGGAAATCGCTCAAGAGTAATTTCAGGATGAAAAGCTAATGGAATTTTCTTATCTAACGCCGGGCCTTAAAACTCATAAAGAGCACCCGTCGGAGGCGGCGACTTTGTAGTAGAATTGCATAGTTTTGTAATTCCATTTTATTATCCTTTCTTGGCTTCGACAAAGAACGGTAGCATTCACATTGTACCATATTTATTATATAATCTCGATATCTCACACATTGTTTTCAAATATAATATCTAGTACCTCAATCTATGTTATTCCGACTAATTAATTAATTACTATCAAGAAATAGCAATACGTAACTACATACGAGTATGTCACGAGTTCATAGTACTTTTCATCTTTATTTTTCCTATTCGGGACCACGTGGGCAACGTAGGGGTGGAAGCTAGTATTGTGTAATGTACAGAAGCTCCGATGAGTGCTCAAGTCGTCGTCGAGATCCGATCGTTCCACCCTCGGCCGTGGTAATGACAAGATCGAGAACCGATCCGGCGCCATTTCGAGATGAAAGCGGCGATCGAATTTGCTCCGTGTAATCGAGGGAATTAGAACTCATAAAGAACGTCGGCTCTCTTGTTTCTGTCGCGGACGGCCGCTTTGTGGGCGAAATTCTTAATTTTCACCCCGGAGAGAAGGCAAAAATTCTTAATTTTCGACGTCGCTAAGGCAATAATCGAGCGCCGACTCGGGCAGAAATTAATTTCGATTTCATAAGCTTCGTTTAGAAAGTAGCGAGTAACATTCCAGACCGTGTCGTTATGTTGCCCGCGCTCCATTTGAAAATTTATTGTTATTTTGTGACAACTTGTTATATACCAATTCGATATTAATTCGTTTAGAGTTCCTTTCTAATTTAATTATTTCATGAGTATAATTCATATAGGATTGTGCTATTAAAGTCACTCCTTCCAACGCTTACGTACCCGCTTCACCAGACAGGGGCGAGAGCACAGCGCCGTCTCGGAACCACCTGACCACTGTGACATGCGTTCGCACCGAAGCCGACGCGATGCAGGCCAGCAGCGCGGAGCCGCCGGCCACCCCGGGCGTCGCCTGTATCCGCACCTCCCATTGAACATCCATCACTGAAACAGAAAACAACTTAAAGCATACAAGAAATACTACAACGGAAAAAGTGTAATGTTGTTAAACATTTCGTGTGGCTCACGAGGTTATTGAAGCTGGAGGTAATAAAGGAGGGATATAAATCCAGTTAATTGAATAAGAATCTTTGAAATATTCAGATCTACTCAAAGCGTTATAATAGAAAAATACGTTTCTAAATATTTTACCTAATACCAAAGTGCGCCTACTGTTTTTGTTGTAACCATTTCGATGTAGTATTTATCTTGTATTTCTACAAGCTCTTTTCCTTCTTCTCTCATTATGATATCTTACTAAGTAAGTCTAGAATTAATTATTGTAATTACATAATTCATCCTGAATTCTTGGGGTGTTTTGTGAGATGCTCGCGG
The DNA here is from genome assembly GCA_018244895.1 of Myscelus amystis hages. Taxonomy (NCBI): domain Eukaryota; kingdom Metazoa; phylum Arthropoda; class Insecta; order Lepidoptera; family Hesperiidae; genus Myscelus; species Myscelus amystis. The sequence goes on along the minus strand of DWQT01002075.1, from coordinate 7,493 downwards.
CCAAACCATCTGTGACATGTATGTATGTTCTTGTGTTTATGAGTATCACGCGCCTCACACATTCAGAGCAATGTCATTTCACTGTCACGTGCTGTCAGTTTCCACACTTTCTGTGAACGTCATTAATTACAAGTCTTCGTTTCACAAAGATGGGTGAGAGATTTAGGTGTTGGGATAAAAAGATCTGTCTACAATTTGCACTGTAGGCTACAGACAAATGATCTCGAACTTTTTCATTCAAAATGCTTAACTAACGAGGAAGTTATATACTTTCACTAAAAAGGTAAAAATTAGGGAAGTTCACATTTCTTTTCAGTTGCTGATTAAATTATTTTATTGAATAATTACAAATTGTAAGTGTTGGCAGTATTAATTGATACCACATTTGCGTGTTTCGACCTCGCTTTAAACGGATCCAACAATCCATCAATTTCTAACTTGACATTAATATATTAATAGAATATAATTCAAACGTGCGGATTACGTTAATCCGGTAAATTAATAACGGATCGACCCAAATCGTATGTACACCTAGGTATCTTTGTGTAGCGAATATTAATACGTAATGGAAATGCTTATGCATAACATAATATGTACATCTTGCGACGTCTTAATACTACGAGATCCTCAGTTCGAAGACTCGCCCCAATGCCAGGGATAAACGTCCTTACACATGTGTACACACGCGATGGAACTCACGTAGCTTAGTGGTGTCTGGGAATGGAAACGACATTGCAACATTCAGAATTAATAGCCGTTTGTCTTGAATGATTACAAGTTCCATTATATGTGATTAATTTATACTTCTTATCTTGTTTTTAAACTCTCACACTGCTAATAAACTTCATACAGCGTGTTTAGGGTGAGAAAATATGAAGTTGACATATTTGTTTATTTCATTTATGTAACAATAAAACGTTTATTGTCAGCCACATAAAGAGACGTTGAGAATAATATTATAACGAAATAAAAACGATCAGCCCTGAGTGTTAAACATACAACAACCCAAAAAATCTTTTAATAACTGGATGTTTACAGAGGGCGAACTAATTGGTGCAGCTTCTGCTGAACCAATACCTCGGTCTCACGTAGCTGCTGCTGGATTTACCCCTATTTCCTAGATCTTCGACAAAGTTTTATATTTATTTTCCCAAATGATTCGAAGTTAGAACAATTCCCAAAAGAATCAGTCGAGTGTCGCAGCCAGAGAACGTTCTCAGCCACTCGGCTCAACTGTGGTTCATTGGAGACCGGTTTATTTCTAATTCACCATTAAGGTTTTTAATTTTGACGAGTGTTAAATTAAAATAACAAATTAAACCTGAATATTAACTCGCACTCCGAAACACGTCCTCTATCGACTCGTCTATCGCTTTTTTCCATATTCATGATTCTAAACTCGAACGGGCTTTTGGTTGAAATAATATCCAGCTATGACGCGTGTAGCGACCCATATTTGTCACAATATCTCTCTACTCTATATGCTAATCTAGTACAAATATTACAAGCACTATGCAAAGTACAATAGTTTGAAACTCACAGCGAAGTAAGGAACAGGAAACAATTTACTCCGCCGCACTAACAAAGGAGCGTATCACTATCTCTCGCTCGACTCTCTCTTTCTCGCTTACTACAAATATAAGAGCCCTGTTCCTACTTATAACAAGATATTATAAGCAATGTAGGCTAAAATTGTTTTAATTCCCTTTCCAAATTGAGACAATTAACGTATAATGGACTGTGAGTAACATAACCATGATTACATAATATCGGTTTTTTGGGTGACTTCAGCCCAATATTGACGAGGCGGTCCCGCGGGAGCTGCCATAATGCCAATACAGTAACGAACATTGGTGGTATGATTTCCCCAGTCAGTGGGGTGTCCACAATACATCTGGTCACGGAGGGACGTAAAGAGCGGATGTATTGGACAAATTGAACGAAACGTCACGAAATTAGCTAACATTCAATGTTCCACAATATTATATGTCTCACAAAATCTTGTCAAATGTTTTTTACTATAAGAATTTCTTACATTTAGCAAATTACCCGCATAGTTTCACGCCCTGAAAGATGTCACTCATGATGATGTTGCGAATTAACAAATGCCTGGATAAACAACGTTTAAAGCGTGTGAAGTATTTTATAAAAACAATATAATCGTAAGTGCGATACTCAAGTTCCGTTAAGCAGCACCGTGTAGGCGCACACAGCACAATGTAGTGAATATTTACCATTCGTTAGCTTGTAGCTTTGATTGCATCTGGTTTTGTTGTTGCAACTCTCAGTGTAAGCAATAGGCGTGGTACAGAGAAACTACTGAAAATTTGTAACGGAACTGTTTATAAAATCGAAACCTTATAGGGCATTTACTTTCTGGAGCCTGTTACTACCATTTATTAATCATTTTTACACTGTTCACCGACAGATGGCACTACGTGGTGCATTTATATATGTGTGCTATTATATTTTATTTGTTACACGTTATACGTCTCTCACATTCAGATTGTATATCCGTGAAACTTACGGATATAATATTTACCAGAAACTGCAGAGTAAGTAGGTTTTGTATGGATCATGATCACAACGCAATTTACAAGTGTGTTATCCGTTTCGTTTAAAAGTCGACACCTGTGTCACAGGTTCGATTTGCTTTGCATATATTGAAGATTGAACGCTGAATCTTGTTTATATTTTTCAAATTAAAAAACAAGGCGTTAGTAGTGGTTAAACGAGATGTATGTAAAAATGGCATCAAAGCACACCTCGACATGAACGTCACACCCACAGCTCGCCCAGCAGGCTATGAATAATTAAAGGAATACCCGCGGACTGATTTCCCCTGTCACCGATGGTGGCAAATGAACTGTGGCAACTTTCGCGGACGAGCCACGTGCGGCGGTCGCGCCTGACGTTGAACAAAATCATATACTAGCGATGAGTACTTAATGTTGCACATAATATGAGGTGCCTTTTAGTCCTCTGGGTGAGATCTACTTAAGACCAAAAGTTCTTGCTTACTTTGGTTCCTATGCCCAGCAGTGGAGTAACACTGACTGATATGACAATGTACTAATTTACATTGTACTGCAGGCTATGTTTAGTGTGGCATCAGATCGCTATGGGACAAAAGGGCCTAGATATTATTGTAATATATATTTAGGTGTATAAATGATAATGTTTATTGAAGGAATCGCCTATCGCTCATCGCGGCCGGTGAGGTTAGTCCGTGCGGTGAACGCAGCGAGCGAAAGCGGTCGTCGGGGAAAAATATACTTGTGTTTTCACACACAATGCAAATTGGGCACATATTTCTATATGAACAAAAACTTTACCAATTTCTCACTCCGCTACATGAATACCGTGCAGCATTATTACAGCGTCGTAATAATGTTTTCAAAAATTCAATTTCAGGGTAATTATGTTTGATTTTAGAATGATTTGCAGGCACATGGACGAGGTGGATCAAGCTGTTTTTCATTTTATATCAAAAGTCAACAATAATCTAAGTCAAATAGATTCTAAGATTCTAGTCAAAAGGGTTCTTGACGGTTATTTAATAATTGTCTAGTACATACTAACCATCTTTGAACGATATTATACAATCAGCCCATGTAAAAATACTGTGTGAATCCGAAACGCACGACAGATATCCAAATACCTTACTTAATTAAAGCCAACAATATGATAATTTATCGCAAACTCAATATTTGAGCTAATAAACGTTCTACCAATAGCCTGTTCCCAGTAATCGGCTTCCAGTGATTTATTTTCAGGAAAATCGTATTTCTCATTTCCGGGGCCAAATGACGGAATCAGCCCTAACATCTTGGAATAATCACTTTATTTTTCGCGAGCCCCAATTTTGTTCTGTTTGTCGTATAAATCGCGCTAAATTAGAAACGTGTTTTTCTTTCAAATGAACGGATTTATTCAGAACGAGAGCGACACTGAATGTCGATATTTAAAACGAAATCACCTGTACTTCGATCGCGAACGTTGGCCTGGTTCCGTGAAAGAGAGGTTACATCACTCCGATGTACCGGCACTCAATTTGCAGGTTGATACGATCGCTACATTCGCTGCTGTGTGCCGGCGAGAATATGACGTCATAGACGTGCTAATTGGTAGTAAGAGTTCATCGATTGCGCCTTGAAGCAGACACTCGATACATTGAACACTCGATACATTTTTAAGGAAATCAAAACGCTTATGTAGGTACCATTTTACTTTAAATACTGTAACCATTGTACGGTTGAATATCGGAACTATGTATTGTACACTGTATGTATACTGTACTGTATGCTGTATGTCCTGTGTATACTTAGTAACTATGAGCGAGTCAGAATCACTAAACTAGCGAGCTATTGGGTCTGAAAGACGGTGCACCTAATCCGACCGGTAAATCTACATTTGCCGTACAACTGAGCAGAGCTGGGAGTACAAGGAGGTTACACGAACGCCGGCCGCCCGCGGCGCGCAGCGAGCTAATTACTCGGAAACGGCTAATGCGGTACAGCTGTTGCTCTCGACGTTTGTACAGTGTTTTTAAAAAACTTATTAAACCGATACGAACTTGAGGGTACCAACAGGAGGGAAACATTCAGTGTAGGATAGTTGTCTCGCTGATATTGTTGACGAATTAAAACATTCCCACATCCAGCAGTGGACTGGTACCAGCTGGTCGTGATGGTGACGAGGATGATGATTTTGACATAATAACCGGTTTCTAAAAATAAAAATGGTCTGGGTACGAGGGCTTTACGGCGCACATAAAAAAATGGAATACTCTGTACATATTGATTCGGCGGTCAACGCTTGAGACAAAATGACGCACACATACGTATGTATGTATATATTTACTAGCTCACCCGGCAAACGTCGCTTTGCCATATAAATATATTTTTTAAGTAATTTGTAGTGTAGATAAAAAATAGCTTACTTATTGTAAGTGTGTAAGAATGTGTAATATGCGTGAAATAGGCATGGAGAGCTGTGAACGATAAGGGAATGTAAAAATAACAAAAGGCAAACATTATTTTTAAGTTATTATAATTTATTCCTTAAAATTATATATCATTAATTAATCAATTACGAGAGTAACACTCGTGTACTCAATGTACTCTTCCGCGCGCAGCTTTAGTTGATTATAGCGTGAGTATCGTAGTCGTTCGCCCTCAATCTCGCGTACATGTCGACCATGAATTGTTGAGTTTCTTTCAGCTCCTGTAATAATATATTCATAAAAATTAATTTAAATTAATTACGTTCAATTATTTAATTGTTTTGTTACAAATGATCAATGAAGTACGTGATACGGGATCTCGTTGTTTTATGTTTATGCAGTATCCGTCTTGTCCCTTCCAGAATATTAGCGGATATTGGAGAGCGTCATATGAACGATGTGTATCAGCAATGAACTGAAGATTATTATTTCTTCTACGAATCACAATTTCTCGTGCACCTGTACGATCGCCAACCATGATTCCAGCAACGTCATCAACAACGGGCGAATTGAATCTACGAATATGCTCTCCAACTGGTGTGTTACCAGGATTAATGACGATAGCGTGATTATCGCTTTGTAATTCGGGCATGTGGGATTTGAATATTTTCAACAATTGGTTGCGCTCGTTCAATAGAGCATCCAGCTTGCGGACGATACGTCTGGCATAAAATGAATCAAGGTTATTATAATCACAACGTGCATTCACGCGATTGTTAAGTGCGCTTCCGGAATCCTCACCGCTCATGAAGTAGATTTGTAAAAAATTATGTGGTTCGTTTGGCATTGGCAGCAGTGAGCCTATTTTATGATAAACTTGGCCTCTGATTTTGAATGTAGAATTGTATTGTTGACCATTTGCATTAGTATTTCGAACTATTTCTGATGCTCCGAACGATGTCATTTGAAAGTATGAATTGAATGTTGGAATTGACTTCAGGAACACGTTAGAATCTGGATCCGTGCCGATAAGTAAACCGTTCAATGGTTCAGGTGGTGTTTCAATTTCAGGTAGTTGCACTTTTCCTGACGCGCAACACATCCCAGCTGGCTCGTTTTTGAATTTCAGAGCATGACAATGCGGACATTGCTTGTCCATAGCACCAATTGCCACTTTTGAATGAGCATAATATTCAATATCGGACTCATACTGGAATGCTAGACGCAGGAATGAATCAGATGTAAACGCTCGATGTGCCTGTTGTCGTTGTTGGTCATTTGTTCTGCGTCTATCGACTGTGAAACGGCGTGATGGTCTTTGTTCTAATCTTATCACCTCATTGCGTTCAGCTCGTGTATCCCCGGATGCCCCCGCCGCAGCCGCGCCACGCTCACGCGTGCATCATTATTTTGTTGCTGGATTTGTTCTTCTGTTCTTTCGGATCTTCTATTTCCCAAGTTTCGAGATTTACTTGTATTACGGCTCTAATCAGCCCCTTTGCGTTTTCTTGGCATTGCTCACTGTACAAAACACACATAAATAGAATTAATGAAATTACTTAATGATGAAAAATGTTAAAGGTATAATTAGGGCCAGGATTTTTGCCGCAGTTTTGAAATGAATAATTTGAATTTACGAAATTATAGCAAAAAATCTCAACTAAACGTTGTAAAAAATTAAATAAAAAAAAAATGTCTCATACAACCAAAATTTCGATCGATATTTCAAAATAAAGATTCATAAGTAATGATACAAAAAAAAGTTTGCCCAATTTTAATAAAAATTAAAATCCACCGAATATTATTTGACCGTTTCCTACAACATTTTCGATATAAATAAAAAAAAGTATACTTACAACACAATCACTCCCCACTCTATATTCACAAAACAGAATATTAAATAATAAAGATGTGAATACACATATTTTATAATAGCGGCGTCGAGAAGCGTGCGCGGAGGACTGCAGAAAAACGCACGAACGCATAAGAAGAAAAATGTTTGTGACTCACCAGCACGCTACAGATTAATAGTTAATATGAGAGTTACACTGAGATAATAATTGTCACTAATAATAATAATAATTAATAATTCAGAAGTGACACCTGTAGACAACTGGCGGGGATAACTACTCGTAATTAAATGATGATTGATCAGTTATCGACCGGTGAAGAAAAATGATTAAATTACTAAAATGGCTATTAAAAAATAGGGGATAGTCGTAGAAGGGTGAAAATTTAGGGTTGCGTGTATTTTTTAATGCCGAATCACAGAAAAATAAAAACAAAACATTTCGTCAAAAAATTAGAAAAAAATTACGGGTGAACAACCCTTATTACTTAGGGGTATGAAAATAGATGTTGGCCGATTCTCAGACCTACTCAATATGCCTACAAAATTTCATGAGAATCGGTCAAGCCGTTTCGGAGGAGATCGGGATCGAACATTGTGACACGAGAATTTTATATATAAGACTAGCTTTTACGCGCGGCTTCGCTCGCGTAAAGAAGTATCTTCTTCTTCTTCTTATCTTACATAGTATAAAACAGG
>DWQT01002074.1:0-14964 GCA_018244895.1 Myscelus amystis hages | reverse complement strand
CCAAACAATGATTAATTTGGATGGAACAGAAAATAAAATGAAATTAGGAGCTAATGCAATTTTAGGTGTATCATTAGCGGTTTCTAAAGCTGCAGCTAATGAACTAAATTTACCTTTATATAAATATTTAGGTGGCATTAATGCTTGCCAATTGCCGGTACCAATGGTTAATATAATTAATGGTGGATTGCATGCTGATAATAATATTGATTTTCAAGAATTTTTAATAATTCCGGTTGGTGCTAAAAATTTTTCTCATGCAATACAAATGGCTGTTGAAGTATTTCATTCTTTAAAAATTATTTTAAAAAATAAAAATTTTATTACTTCTGTTGGCGATGAAGGTGGTTTTGCTCCTAATTTAAATTCATCAGAAGAAGCATTAGATTTAATTATGGAATCTATTAAAAATGCAGGTTATATTCCTGATCAAGATATAAAAATTGCTATTGATTGTGCATCATCAGAAATTTATAAAAATGGTAAATATTTTTTTGGCAATAAATATGGTAAAAAAACCAATAAAAAAACATTAACTTCATCTCAATTAGTAAATTATTTAATAAATTTAATTGAAAAATATCCAATTATTTCTATTGAAGATGGTTTAGATGAAAGCGATTTAGAAGGATTTAAATTACTATTAAAAAAAACCAAAAATAAAATTCAAATTGTTGGTGATGATTTGTTTGTTACTAATCCAAAAATTATTAAAAAAGGAATTAATCAAAAAATAGCAAATTCAGTATTAATTAAAATAAATCAAATTGGAACATTAACAGAAACTATTGAAGCAATTGAAATTTGTCAAAAAGCCGGATGAACTGCAGTAATATCTCATCGTTCTGGAGAAACTGAAGATACAACTATTGCTGATTTATCAGTAGCTTTTAATACTGGACAAATAAAAGCTGGTTCTATGTCAAGAACTGACCGTTTATCAAAATATAATCGATTATTAACAATTGAATCTGAATTAGCTAATCAAGCTATTTTTTTAGGTCCTGATGTATTTTATAATATTAATTAATTTTATTTTTTTTAATTATTAATAATTGAATATAAATATAAAAAGGGTGAATAAAAATGCAAGAACTAAATAAAAAGAAAATAGGAATTTTAACTTCTGGTGGTGATTCTCCTGGTATGAATAATGTTATTAATGCAGTTTATAAAACTTTTCGTAGTATAAATCATAAAAATAATAAAATTTCTAATATAGATAAAGATAAAAAAATATTAGAGTTATTTTTAATTAAAAATGGATTTAAAGGAATAATGATGAATGATATTCATTCTATTGATAATAATTGGGCAAATTTAATTGATTTGGGTACTGAAATGGGAGGCACAATTATTGGTTCTAATCGTTTTAAAGAATTTGAACAAGAAGAAATACGTAAAAAATGTATTAAAATTTTAAATTCTAAACATATAGAAGGAATAATAGCAATTGGCGGTGACGGAACATATAATGGTTTGCAAAAATTAAGTAATGAATCTTCTATTAAATGCATTGGTATTCCAGGAACTATTGATAATGATATTAATTCAAGTCAATTTACTATTGGTTTTGATACAGCACTAAATACAATTGTTGAAAATATTGATAAAATACGTCAAACAGCTAATTCTCATAATCGAATTATGATTATTGAAGTAATGGGTCGTAATTGTGGTGATCTTGCTCTTTATAGTGCTGCTGGAGCAAATTGTGATTTAGTTGTTACTAAAGAATTAGATATTGGAGAAGGTTTATTGATTGATATTATTAAACAATTATATATTAAAAAACAACGTTGTTCGTTAATAATAATAGTATCTGAGCTTCAGTATGACATTAATAAAATAGCAAAAATAATAGAAAAAGAAACTAATTGCGAAACAAGAGCTGTAATATTGGGACAAATTCAACGTGGGGGAAAACCAAGTGCATTTGATCGTTATTTAGCAACGATGATGGGTATTTTTGCTGCTGAAATTCTTATAAATAATAATAATAAATCTAATGTTTGTATTAGCCTACAAGATAATAAATTAGTTGCTATTGAAATTCAAGACGCTTTAAAAATGCCATCTTTAAATAAAAAATCAATAGCTGTAAAAATTTTACGTTTATCAGGAGTTATTTTTAATAAAAATAATTAATTTGAAAATGAGGTGAATTATTTGTGATATCAATTATAAAAAAAACTAAATGTATAACTACTTTAGGACCATCTTCTAATTCTTATCATATTATTAAAAAAATAATAGAGAATGGTTCCATTTGTTGTCGTTTAAATTTTTCTCACGGCACTTATGATGAACATTTAAAAAAAATTTTAATTATTAAAAAAATTTCTGAAAAAAAAAATATACCTATTGCGATTATTTTAGATACTAAAGGTCCAGAAATTAGAACACATAATTTTATAAATGGTAGTGCAAAAATTAAAAAAAATAAATTAATTACTATAATTAATAATGAAGAAATTCTTGGAAACGATAATCAATTTTCAGTAAACTATTTAAATTTAAAAAATGATATTAAAATTGATAATAAATTATTATTAAATGATGGTAAATTAATATTAAAAGTTATTTCAATTGAAAATAATAATATTATTTGTAAGGCTTTAAATACATACATTATTAAAGACAAAAGTTCTATTAATATTCCAAATGTTAAGTTATCTTTGCCTTTTTTGTCTGAACAAGATAAAAAAGATTTAATTTTTGGTTGTAGACAAAAAATAAATTATGTTGCAGCTTCATTTGTTTATTCATCATCTAATATTAAAGAAATTAGAAATTTTTTGGATAATAACGATGGTAAACATATTCAAATTATTGCAAAAATAGAATCTCAATTAGCAGTTAATAACTTTGATGAAATTTTAGCAGAATCAGATGCTATTATGATTGCTCGTGGCGATTTAGGTGTTGAAATTCCTTTTGAAAAAATCCCTTTTTTAGAGCGCGAATGAATTAAAAAATGTCGCAATGCTAATAAACCAATAATTGTTGCCACACAAATGTTAGATTCAATGATAAATAATCCTTATCCAACACGCGCTGAAGTAACAGATGTTTGAATTGCTATGAACTGGGGAGCAACTTGTACAATGTTATCAGGAGAAACCGCTAATGGTAATTATCCTATATTATCAATTAAAACAATGAGTAAAATTCTTATTGAAGCTGAAATTTATCAAAAACCACATACTAATTTTATTAATTTATTAAATTTAAAAAATGATTTAATTTCAAAAACTATAAATAAAATTATTAAAGAAAAACCCAATTTTTTAATTACTAATAGTCAAGATAGTAATTATATTAAAACTATTTCTAATGCAAACTTATCAGTTTTTATAATACCAATTGTTAATAATATTATTGATTATAATAAATTTGCAATAAATTTTGGAATTTATACTTTTTTATTTACTAAAAAAAAACCTATAAAATCAATTAATATTAATAAATTAATTAAAAATATTATCCAAACTTATTCAATTCCTATTAAATCAAAATTATTATTAGTAGATATTAATAAAGTTAATTATTTTGATATTTTTATTGTTTAATAATTAAATAAATTAGAAAGAGATTTTTTAAAATATGAAAATTAGCATAATTCAAGTAAATGGAAAAATAATAACTTATAATTTTAAAAATCCAATTAATGGTTACGAATTACTACAATATGAAAATAAAAAACCTGATCATTCTATTATTGCTTTAAATGTTAATGGAAATTTAAAAGATTTAAATTATATAATCAAAAAAGATTCTGAAATAAAATTAATTAAAAAAGACGATGATTTAGGATGAAATATTTTAAATTATGGCTGTGCTATGATTTTAGCTCATACTATTAAATTAATATATCCAAAAGTTTTAATTACCATTGCTAATGTTAATAATAATGGATTTTATTTAGATTTTGATTATAACGATAAAATTACTAATTTTGAATTAATTAAAATTGAAAAAAAAATGAATGAAATTATTAAAAAAAACATTAAAATTAAAATGATTTTACAAACTAAAGAAGAATTTTTAAATATTTATAAAAATAATAATTTTATTTTAGAATATATAAAATTAAATTATAATAATTTAATAAATTATTATTCATATTTAGTTGATAATAAAAATTTATTTATTGCATCTAGTGTTTCTATTCATAATTCATCATTGATAAAATGTTTTAAATTATGAAATATTACTGGTGCATACTGACTAGGAAATAATAAAAATAAACAATTATATCGTATTTCTGGTATTGCTGATTTTTCAAAAAAAAAATTTTCAAAAAAAATTAATAAAATTAAAGAATTAAAAAAAATAGATCATCGTAAATTAGGTAAAGAATTAAAAATTTTTACTTTTGATGATGAATGTGGTAAGGGATTACCTATATTTTTACCAAATGGTATGATTATTAAAAAAAAATTACAAGAATATTTAAGAAATCAAGAATTCATATGAAATTATCAAGAAGTTTCAACACCTATTTTAGGTTCTATTGATTTATATAAAAAAAGTGGTCATTGAGAACATTATCGCGAAAATATGTTTGCAACAATTAAAAAAGAAAAAGAAGAATTAGTATTAAGGCCAATGACTTGTCCTCATCATTGTATAATTTATAAAAATATTGTTTGTAGTTATAAAGATTTACCATTACGTTTAAGTGAACATTCTTTATTATATCGTTATGAAAAAAGTGGCTCTTTAACTGGATTAGAAAGAGTAAGAGGTATGGAATTAACTGATTCGCATATTTTTGCAAGATTTGATCAGATTAAAAATGAATTTAAACTTTGTTATCAATTAATTGCTAATATTTTAAGTACTTTAAAAATTAAAATTGATTATTTATCATTATCTTTACGTGATCCAAATAATAAGAATAAATTTTTTAGTGATGATAAAATGTGAAATAAAGCAGAAAAATTATTAATTGAAGTATTAAATGAATTAAAGTTAAATTATAAAACTATAATTGGTGAAGCTGCATTTTATGGTCCAAAATTTGATATTCAAATTAAAACAGTATTAAATCATGAAATTACAATATCTACTATTCAATTTGATTTTTTATTACCTAAAAAATTTAATTTAATTTATATTGATGAAAATAATAATAAAATAAATCCAGTAATAATTCATCGAGGTTTAATTGGAACATATGAACGTTTTATTTCTATATTATTAGAACAAAATAAAGGTTTTTTACCATTATGATTAGCCCCAAGACAAATTGTAATTTTACCAATTAATAATAAAGAAATAACTTTAAAATATTCTTATGAATTATTAGAAAATTTAAAAAAACATAATTTGAGAACCGAAATTATTAGTATTGGAACTATTAATAAAAGAATTTTTGAAACACAATCTCAAAAAATTAATTATCAAATTTTTATTGGCAATGAAGAGATTAAAAATAAAACTTTAAGTTATCGTTATTATGGTCAAAAAATAACAAAAACTTTATCATTTATTTCTTTTTTAAAATTATTAATAAACCAAATAAAAAATAAAATATAAAAATAAAAAAAATATTTTTTTATAATATTTTTTTAATATTATAATTATTTCTATGTTTTTAAATAGTTGCAATTTATTATAATTTTAAATATAATATTATTAATAATTTAATATAAAAAAATATTTTTTTTGTATTTATTATAATTTTTAATTTTTATTTTTATTAAAAAATAAAGGAGATATATATGTCTTTTAAAAATAATGATAATTGATGAAACGATAATATTCCATTTAATGATTTTTTATTAATTGGTAATGATAGTTTTAATTATGGTATTGTAAAAAAAAAAGACGCTTTAAAAAAAGCAGAAGATTTAGGATATGATTTGTTATGTATATCTCCTTTTGCTAATCCTCCTGTCTGTAAAATGTTTAAATTCGATACTTATCGTTTTGAACAACAAAAAAAAGAAAAAGAAATAAAAAAATCACAAAAATTAACAATTGTTGAAGAAAAAGAAATTAGATTAAGCGTTGTTATCGATAATAATGATATTAAAATAAAATCTAATAAAGCTCGTAAGTTTTTAATTAATGGTAATAAAGTAAAAGTTACATTAAAATATCGAGGTCGTGAATTATATAATCCTGAAGCAGGATTGGAAGTTATTACAAAATTTTATAAAAATTTAGAAGATATTTGTATTTATGATAAAAAAATGAATAAAAAAGAAAATAAAATACAAACTATTTATCTTCTTCCTAAAAAGAAAAATCAAGAAATTTAAATTTTAAAAATAAGAGGTAAAAAATGCCAAAAATGAAAACAAAAAAAGCTTTAAAAAAAAGAGTAAAAATAATAGGAAATGGTAAATGAATGCGCAGTAGTGCTTTTATTTCTCATTTAGCAAAACACAAAACAACAAAACAAAAACGTCAATTACGTTCTTGAAGCAAAATATCTGCTTCTGATTATAAACGTTTAAAATTTTTAATTTAAAAAATAAAAAGGAGAAATTAATAAAAATGGCCAGAGTTAAAGGTGGATATACAACTAATCATCGTAGAAAAAAAATTTTAAAACAAGCAAAAGGATATTACGGATCAAAACATATTTTATATCGTACAGCAAATGAACAAGTAATGAAATCATTATCTTATTCTTATCGTGATCGTAAAAATTGTAAACGCGATTTTCGTAATTTATGAATTCAAAGAATTAATGCTGCTGTGCGAAATTATAATTTATCGTATTCACGTTTTATTAATGGGTTAAATAAATCAAATATTAAAATTAATAGAAAAATATTATCTGAATTATCAATTAATCAAAAAGAAAATTTTAAAGAATTGGTTTTATTATCAAAAAATTCTTTAATAAAATAATTTTTTTAGATTTTTATTAGGTTTTATAATTATTTTTTTAAAATTTTAAAAAAGGAGTTTTAATTTTTATGGATTTTTCATATTTTTTGTTTTTTTAAATATTAATAATGTAAAAAAAATAATTAATCCTATATTTGGCATTTATTATTGAATTGGTTTATTTATTTCTTTTTTTTCTATAATTAGTTTATTTATTTTTAAAAAATTTTATATTTTTTTAAGTAAATATTATTTTTTTAAATTAGTTTTAGGTATTTTTCAAATATTTTTATATATTAGTTTTTATTTTTTTCATTGAATTAATAATGACAACTTTCGATGACATGATTATTTTCCTTTTCAATTATGTTCAGTTTTAAATATTACTAGTGCTATATTATTAATTATTCCAATTAAATTTATATTTAATATTACATTTCCCTTGATTGGCCCAGTTTCTTTAGCATTTTTTTTACCAGATAAAACAAAACTAGTTTTTGGTCCCCAACATTTTTTTTATTGAAATTATTATTTAATTCATATTATTATTGTTTTTTCATATTTATTTTTGTATTTATATAATCATATTGAATATGATAAAAAATATATTAAAAAAAGCATATTATTTTTAATTTTATTTGGTAGTTTTGTTTTTATTTTTAACAATATTTTTGAAAATAATTATTTATTTATTGGTAATACTGGATATACTGTAAATTTAGGTAAAAAAAATTTTGATACTTCACAATGATTTTCTATTTTTCGTTTTTTATTTATGTTTTTTATTGGTATTTCATTATTATTTTTAACACATATTTTTATTATAAAATTTTTAAAACCTTTTTATTTATTAAAAAACAAAAAAAATAATTAATTTTTAAAATCTATTGATATAAAATATTTTTTTATATTTTATGAATAAAATTAAATTCAATTTTTATTAATTTAATATTTTAATATGTTATAATTTATAAATTAGCATAAATTAATTTATTTTTTTAAAAAAATATTAAAATTTTATTGCTAAGTGTTATTATTATTTTTTGCATTTATGAAAAAAAATGAAAGAAAGATTTTTTGATGAAAAAAATAACCTCAATAAAAAATCCATTAATTCAAGAATTATTATTATTGCATTATAAAAAATATCGAAATATTAAAAAAATTTTTTTAATTGAAGGAGAACATTTAATTTATACTGCATTACTTAAAAAAAAAATAACTTCAATATTTATTGATGAAAATTATTTATATAAATATAAAAAAATATTAAATAATTTTAATAATATTAAAATTATTATTGTAAATTATTTAATTATTAAAAAAATTTCGCAATATAAAACGCCTCAACCAATAATAGCTGTTTGTATTATGATTAAACCCTTAAAATGTTTGCATTCTAATAATATAATTTTAATCGATACAATTCAAGATCCCGGTAATTTAGGTAATATTTTAAGAATAATTGCAGCTTTTAATATTTCCGAAATATATTTAACAAAAAATAGTGTTGATTTATATAATCATAAAGTGATTAGTGCAAGTCAAGGTGCTATTTTTTATATTAATGTATATTATAAAGATTTTGATAATTTTTTATTAAAAATAAAAAATCAAAATTATATAATTTATGGAACTTTTTTACATAAAAATAATAGTATTAATTTGTCTAAAATTAAGCTTAAGAAAAAAAATGCTTTTTTATTTGGCAATGAAGGAAACGGTATTAATAAAAAATACTTAAATCAAATTAATCAAAATATTTTTATTCCAACATCTTTAAATGTAGAATCATTAAATTTGGCAGTGAGTGTAGCAATAGTAACATATCATTTGTTTAATAACAAAATATTAAAATAAATTATAATTATTTTTTAAATTAAAAATTTTAAATTTAAATTTTAATAAAATAATGGAGAAAAAAAATGATAAATATTGATGATTTAAATAAAAGATTAGAAATTATTAAACAACAAGCGTTTAATAGTATTTTTGAAGCAAATAATTTGCAAAAGTTACAAATTTTAAAATCGAAATATTTAGGTAAAAATTCATATATTAATAATATATTAAAATCTTTAGAAAATTTTTCTTCTGATTTAATTATTGAAATAGGTAAATTAATTAACAATTTTAAAAAAGAAATTAATGAATATATAATAAATAAATTTAATAAGATTGAAAAAGAAATTATTGATAAAAATCTTAAATTTTCAAAAATTGATTTAACGTTACCATTTGTTAATTTTAATCTTGGTCATATTAATCCTTTATTTAAATCTATATCTGAAATGACTAATATATTTAAAAAAATTGGTTATCAGGTTATAATTGGTCATGAAGTAGAAAATGAAGAATATAATTTTGATCGTTTAAATTTGCAATTTGATCATCCATCAAGAAATATGCAAGATAGTTTTTATTTTGAAAATAATAATAATAAATTAAATCGTTGATTATTAAGAACGCATACTACAAATATGACTGCACGTATTTTAAGTAAACAAAATAAAAATTTAAAAAATAACATCGCTATTATTAGCTTTGGAAATGTTTATAGAAAAGATGATGATGATATGACACATTCTCATCAATTTATGCAATTTGATGGTTTTTTAGTCGGATCTAATATTAATTTTGCGAATTTAAAATGAACATTAAATTTTTTTTGTCAAAATTTTTTTGGTATTGAAACTAAAATAAGATTTCGTCCAAGTTATTTCCCGTTTACAGAGCCTTCGATTGAATTAGATATAAGCTGTTCAAAGTGCAATATCAAAAAAGGATGTTCATTATGCAAATATACAGGTTGAATTGAAGTTTTGGGTGCCGGAATGATTCATCCAAATGTTTTTGTTTCTGCTGGTTTAAATAAAAATACCACTGGTTTTGCATTTGGTATTGGTATTGAAAGGATTACCATGATTAAGTATAAAATTAATGATATTAGAATATTTTATAATAATGATTTTAGATTTTTAAAACAATTTTAAGTATTTAAAAATAGGAGTATAAAAAAATAATGATAATTTCGCGTAAAATAATTTCACAATGATTAAATATTGATAATATTGAAGATTATAATATTGTTAATGCTTTAAATAATTTAGGTTTTGAAGTTAATCAAGTAAAAAATTTAGCATTTAGCAATAAAAATTTAATTGTTGGTCAAATAATAAAAATTTCAAAACATCCTAAATCAAGTAATTTGAATATTTGCGAAGTAACAATTGGTAGTGATATTTTAAATATAATTAGCAATGCACAAAATATTTCAATTGGTAATAAAGTTATTATAGCTAAAGTAGGATCTATTTTAGATAATGGTTTTAAAGTTTTTAAAAAACTAATTAAAGATATTTTTTCTTTAGGAATTATTTGTTCATTAACAGAATTAGGAATAAGTTGTCTTGTTCAAAATTCAGAAGAATTAAATGGTATTGTTCATTTACCAAATAATGCAATAGTAGGTCATATTAATCCATTACAATATTTAAATTTAGATGATACTATTTTTTTTATAAATTTAACAATAAATCGTAGTGATTGTTTAGGAATTTATAATATTGCTAAAGAATTAAGTAATTATTTTAAAATACCTTTAAAGAGTTTAGAAATTTATGAAATACAAAATATAAATAATAAAAATCAAGTTAGTGTTCTTAATAATAAAATTAATGCTTTAGCAACAATTAAAATTTCATTTGATAATGATAAACAATCTATAATAACACCAATTTGAATTAGAAGATTATTACAACTTTTAAATATTATACCTAAAACTTTTTTTGAAAATATCATGAATTTAGTAATGTTAGAATTAGGTCAGCCATTAATCATTTTTAGCGCTGACATTTTAAAAGAACCATCTTTAAATATTTCACCCAAATCATATCCAGAAGGAAATTTAAATATTAAAAAAGGAGATATTTTATTTCATGATAAATATTTAGTTTTTAGTGTTTTAGGAATTAATAATAATATTGAATATGAAATTAAATCAAATACAAAAGAAATTTTTGTTTTTTCGATTAATCCTGATTTTAATTTAATGATTCAGCAAGTTAAAAGACATGGAGTTTTAACTAATATTTTATTAGAACGATTAACAAAACCAATTGTACCTGATTATTATTTGATTGCTTTACAACGTTATTTGTTTATTTTAAATAAATTAAAAGTTAAATATAAAATTTCTGATTTTAGCAATGATGTTCCTTATCAAATTGAACCTAAAATAATTAATTTTAATTATAAAATTATTAATAAAATTTTAGGTACAAAATTTAATATTTATGAAATAATTAATTTTTTAAATATTATTGGTTGTCAAGTTTTTATTGATACTAAAAATAAAGAATTTTTAAAATTAATTATTCCAACCCATCGTAATGATTTAAATAATATTAATGATTTTAGTGAAGAAATTGCTAGATTATTTGGTTATGATAAATTGCCAGTTATTAAACCAAAATTAAATTTGTCATTTAATTACTTATCAACATCATTAGAAAATTTAATAAATAATTTAAGACAACATTTAATAAGTTATGGATTTAATCAAGTAAAAACATATAATTTAACAAATTTTCAAAATTTAAATAATTTTAATTTTTTTAATTATAAAATACCTTTAAAATTAGAATCACCATTGACATTAAAAAAACAAGTAATGCGTTTTAGTTTGATAGATAGTTTATTGAAAATTTGCCAATATAATTATTCATTTAAACAAAAGAAATTAAAAATTTTTACTGATGAAGTTATATATACTGGTGATGAAGTTGAAGATAATCATCATTTGGCTTTTTTAATTATGGATTTTTTTTGACCAAAATTTATTAATAATAAAATTAACAATAATTATTATTTTGTTAAGGGTTTTTTAGATGGTTTTTTAGCAAAAGTTATTCCTAATTTATTTGATTTTCTTATTTATAAAGATAATAAAAATAATTCAATGAATAAATATTTAAGTACAGATATTTTTTTTGAAAAATATCATATTATAACTTTTGGTGCATTACATCCTCAAATAGAAAAATCAATGAATATAAAAAAAATTTTTTTATCAGAAATTAATTGTAGTAATTTGCTTAAAATTATTAATAAAAATAATAAAATTATTCCAAAATTTCAAATTTGATCAAAATTTAATTTTTTAAGCCGTGATTTATCAATAATTATTGATAATAATATTCAATTTTTTGATTTAAAAAAAACCATAATAAGCCAAAATATTGATTTTTTAAAAAAAATATCTTTAATTGATTTTTATAGAGATGAAAAATTAAAATCACAATATAAATATTCATTAACTTTAAATTTTGAATTTAATAGTATGGAAAAACAATTAGATGAAAAAAAAGTAAATTTACAGATGCAAATTATCGAAGATATATTAAAAAAAAATTTCAAAGTTATTATTCGTTAAAATTATTTAATTAGTTATTAATTATATTAAACTTTTAATTAAGGTGGATATAATATGAAAATATTTAAAAATCAGAATTTAAAATTTTATAAAAATGCATTTTTATTTATGATTCCAATTTCTACACAATCTTTAATTGAAACAATAATTAATTTAATGAATAATTTTGTAGTTGGTCAATTTGGAAATGATAATATTATTGCTGGAGTTTCATCATCGAGTAATATTTATGATATGGTTTGATGTATTTTTTTTGCTATTGTGGCTTCTGGAAATATTTTTGCTTCTCAATATTTAGGAGTTAAAAATAAACAAAAAATTAAAGAAACTACTAATATTAAATTATTTTATACTTTATGTTTTTCAATATTTTTTATTTTAATATTAGAATTATTTAGTAAACAAATAATGGGATTTATTTTGGGTTCTGAAGATATTTCTCATAAAGAAGCAATTAATGTTGCTATAGAATATAGTCAATTAATAGCTTGAAATTATCCATTTCTAGGATTTTCCTTTATCATGTCAATTACTATGAATACATTTGGAAATGTTAAAATTCCATTGAAAATTTCTTTTTTTTCATTATTATTAAATACATTTTTAGTTTGTATTTTATCTTTGCCATATAGTAATGGTCCCCAATTAGGTATTCAAGGATTAGCTATAAGTTTAATTGTTTCTAGAGAATTAGAGTGTTTTTTAATTTTATTTTATTTATTTTATAAAAAACCTATTTATTCTCCTAATTTAAATATTTTTAAGTTTACCAAAAATTTGCATAAAAAATATATTATAACTTTTATTCCATTATTTATTAGTCAATTATTGTTTGGTTTTTCTGTTATTACTTTAACATCTTTATATTCTCATTTTGGTAATACAGATGTTATTGCTGCAGTTCAAATTGTTAGTAGTTTTATTGCTATTTTTTATTCAACTTTTAGAGGATACAATGCATTAATTGGATATTCTGTCGGGAGTAAATTAGGTTCAGGTGAGTTTGTTCTTGCTAAAGAAAATGCTAAAAAAATATTTAAATTAAGTTTTATTATTTCAATTATTATTTCTTTAATTATTTTAAGTAGTTCTTTTTGAATTCCAAAAATATTATTTCCTAATTTATCTAATAATGCTTTAAAACTTGCAACCTGATATATGACATTTTCTTCTATAACTTATTTTTTTATTAATATGATGCAACCTTTATTTAGTTTTCTTTATGCTGGTGGCTATACTTTAATTATTAGTATTTCAGATTTATTTTTAATTTGATTTATTGATATTTTTATTCCCTTTTCTTTATTACAATGAACTAATATAAGTATCAAAATGATAATAATGATTTCTTGTTTAAGTAAATTTTTCGATTTTATTTGTGCCTATATGTTTTATAAATGAATTCCTTGAAATAAAAATATTATTAATTTTAAATTAAAATAATTAAAAAATAAATTTTAATAAAAAAAAATAACATTTTTTAAAAAATGTTATTTTTTTATAAATAATTAAAATTTATAATTCTTCTTAAAATATTTCTTTTATTACTTTTATTTTGTAATTCATTTATAATTTTTGTTTCTAATTTTGGTTTATTTGTTTTTTTCATTTCTATTTTTTGGCTAGATTTATCATCAGTTAATTTTTGGTTTTTTTCTAATTCTTCATTTATTTTTTTTAATTCATCAATTTCTTTTTCTTGTTGTTTTATTTTATTTTCTAATGTTTGATATTTACTAATACATTTTTCATTATATTGTTCTTGAATTTGTTTATATTCCATATTTTTAGTCATGAAACAATCTAATTGATTTTTATATTCTCTAGCTGTGATTTCTAATTTTATTATTTTTGCTTCATTTTTATCAATTTCTAGTCTATTTTTTTTATTTATTTTTATATAATTATCTAATTCTTTTTCTTTTTCTGCACTTTTTTGTATTGCGGAAAAGAAATAGTCATTTGTAAGTTTAATTAAATTTTTTTTAATAATTTTGTATTTTTGTTTTATTTCATTATGAGTATATATAAAATTTTCTATTTCATAATCAACTCTTTTATTTTTATTAATTTTTCCAAAAGTAACTAATACTAAAAGAGAATTTCAAAATTTATTTATTTTCTTGCTTTCTAAATTTTTAATTATTTTTTCTTTAATTTTTTCCATTGATTTTTTTAAAGGTACTAATTTACTTTCTTGAAAAAAAACTCATTTTACTGTTTCTTCTTCAATTTCATTAATATCAATTTCTTTAGAATTATTAATTATTTTTTTTAGATTTTCTTTAATTAATAAAAAATGTTCTCTAGTTTTAATAATTTCTTTTTGTAAAAGTTCAAGATCATTTTTATCTTGAAGTTCTCATAAATGATGATATATTTGATTTATCATTTTTTAACCTCTTTTCATAAAAAATATTAAATTATTTATTTTTAAACTAATAAATAAAAAACTAAATATAAGTTTTATATTTTAATTATAATATTATTTTTTAGTAAAGTAAAATATAAATTAATATATTTTTTATTTATTAATTTAAAAAAAATAATATTAAAAAAACAAAAAAACAACTTGTTTTTTTAAAATTAACGATGTAATATTATTAATATAATTAATTTTAAAAAAATATTTAAAAAAATAAAAAAATAATATTAAATTATAATATTTTTATTTTATTTAT